>CM059431.1:5517384-5808513 GCA_030390025.1 Squalus acanthias | reverse complement strand
GTTCCAGCATTTTCCCGATGACTGATGTCAGGCTAACTGGCCTGTAGTTCCCCATTTTTTCTCTCCCTCCTTTCTTGAATAGCAGTGTTACATTTGCAACCTTCCAATTAGCTGGGACCGTTCTAGAATCTAGGGAATTTTGGAAGATCAAAACCAATGCATTCACTATCTCTTCAACCACCTCTTTTAGAACACTAGGATGTAGGCCATCAGGTCCAAGGGATTTGTCGGCTTTTAGTCCCATTAGTTTCTCTAGTACTTTTTCTCTACTTATATTAATTACGTTAAGTTCCTCGCCCTCATTAGACCCTTGGTTCCCCACCATTTTTGGTATGCTTTTTGTGCCTTCTACCTTGAAGACAGATACAAAATATTTGTTTAACGTTTCTGCCATTTCCTTATTCCCCATAATAATTTCTCCTGTCTCAGCCTCTAAGGGACCAACGTTTACTTTTGCTACTCTCTTCCTTTTTACATACTTGTAGAAGCTCTTACAATCTGCTTTTAGATTTCTTGCTAACTTCCTCTCATATTCTAATTTTTCCCTTTTAATCAATTTTTTGGTCATCCTTTGCTGGTTTCTGAAACTCTCCCAATCCTCAGGCTTACTATTATTCTTTGCAACATTATAAGCTTCTTCTTTCAATCTAATGCTATCCTTAACTTCTTTAGTTAGCCACGGTTGGATCACTTTTCCTGTGGAGTTTGTGTTTCTCAATGGAATGTATTTTTGTTGAGAATTATGAAACATTTCTTTAAATGCTAGCCACTGCTTATCTACCGCCATACCTATTAATCTATTTTTTAATTCTACTTTAGCCAACTCGCCCCTCATACCTATGTAATTGGCTTTAAGTTTAAGACTCTAGTTTTGGACTTATGCAAGTCACTCTCAAAATTAACGTGGAATTCTATTATATTATGATCACTCTGCCCCAGAGGATCCTTTACTATGAGATTGCTAATTAACTCTGTCTCATTACACAATACAAAGATCTAAAATAGCCTGTTCCCTGGTTGGTTCCATGACGTATTGTTCTAGGAAACTGTCCTGAATGCATTCCATGAACTCGTCCTCCAGACTACCTTTGCCAATTTGATTTGTCCAGTCTATAATGAAGATTAAAGTCCCCCCCCAATTATTGCATTACCTTTGTTGCAAGCTTCTACTATTTCTTGATTAATATTCTGTCCAATGGTATAGCTACTGTTAAGGGGGCTATATACTACTCCCACCAGTGTTTTCTGCCCTTTGTTATTCTTCATCTCCACCCATACTGATTCTATTTCCTGATCTTCCGAGCCGAGATCCTTTCTCTCTACTGTCCTTATGTCATCCTTTATTATCTGGGCTACTCCCCCCTCCTTTTCCATTCTGCCTGTTTTTTTGAAACGCCAAGTACCCTGGAACATTTAGTTCCTAATCTTGGCCACCTTGCAACCATGTCTCTGTAATGGCTATTAGATCGAACCCATTTATCTCTATTTGTGCCACTAGTTCGTCTATCTTGTTATGAATGCTTCGTGCATTCAGATAAAGAGCCTTTAACTTTAAATTTTTTTACCATTATTCCCTGCTTTGACCTTATTCTCTGCTGCACTGCTACCGTTAAACTCGGTCCCTTTCCTATGTTACAACAGCGACTACACTGAAGTAAGTCACTGGCTGTAAAGCGCTTTGGGATGTCCCGAGGTCATGAAAGGTGCTATATAAATCCAAGCTCTCTTTCTTACTTTGACATTTGCTGTGCTGCCATTAACCCATGGCCCAATTTGCCAAGTAAATCCTGCTAGCGTGGAGCCTCATCTACAAATCGGGAAATCCCAGCCCTCTCGGTGAGTCTCCATCCATTGATTTCAACGATCAGATAATCACAAGTATCACAATATGCATGGCCAGCAAGCAAGCACCCCCCCTGCACGCTCGCCCTTCCTCCCCCTCAATGATCAATTTGCACCGAGAAAAACAGCCCCTTAAATCTCCAGATTAACAGGGACCAAAGCACGAAGAGAGGAATACACACACACCCAGGATAGGTTTTACAAACTAAAACACGACGGGTTAAATGGCCAAATTCTGTTTCGTTCTTTTACCGTCTTTCACCGGCCGAGCTTTCTTGATCCAGTCAGTGAGATGGCGCACAAAGTCAAAGAAGAAGTCTCCTTCCGGAACGCTGATCACCTGACAAAAATCAACAAGATCACCATTAGCAGCCATTTCCTCGCACGCAGCTCGAATCCAAACCTCACACGGCCCGGAGCAACAGGATCAGGGACCCAACGGGGGGGTTGGATCTGGAGCCGTAGCCAAAACTGGAGGGGCGGGGGGAAAGAGCGCGAGAGAAAGGAGGAGAGAGAGCGCGAGAAAAAGAGGGTTCTCAAGATGATCTTGCCTTGTTTACTCTAACATGGCAGTAGAGAGCCACCATTTTAGGTTCAAAGTACTCAGGACAGGTAGAACGTCTGGGACGGTTCTCCCAATCTCACATCGTAACTTCAGCGTAAGATCGGTGGATAGCCCTGGCTGATGTTCTCCCGTGGCTTATTACAATCTTCCGGCGAAGCTGTGGCAGGGGGGAAAAAAAAAAAAGAACTCCCGGGAAATTGCTACCTCCGGAATGCTTTCCTAGGATAAGGGGACATAACTTTAAAAATCAGAGCCAGGCCATTCAGGAGAGGGGTTAGGAAACACTTCTTCACACAAAGGGTGGTAGAAGTGTGGAACGCTCTCCCCCAAAAAGCAGATGATCAATTAATAATTTCGAAGGCTACGAGAGTGAAGTAACTCGGAGTTGCAGGAGAGGAGAGAAGGATACTCTTACCATCCTCGGAGGAGTTATTGAGGAGGAACCGACTGTACAAACGGCCGAGCGCCTGAAATACCACAAGTGGCCTTTCATCAATTAATAATTTTAAATCGGAGACCGATCGACAAGGGTATAAAAAGGAGTCAAGGCAGGTGAATGGAGTTAAGATCCAGATCCAGCCATGATCTCAGATCAATCAGGCTTTGAGGGGCTGAATGGCCTACTCCTGTTGCTTGACAGATGCCCACGTTTTCACACAACGGCAACTGTTCCGGCCGTCCGGAGGGCAGCACATAGCCTCACCGCCATGGAAAGGTTGGGGTACCTCAGACTATGGAGCAGCGCAAACCTAAAATCCAAGAGAAAAGGTCAAAGTTCAAGCATTCTGATCTAAACTACCATAGATCATGGTCTCTGCGCATCAGTTGTATGAAATTTGAGATTAATGTGGATGAGCAGGTTTGAACATCTGGGATAAACTGCTAGCCTGGCTACCTCCCTCTTGCTTCAGGTTAAATGTCTTAAAGCTTCTTTCTTCAACCATGCCTTTGCCTCCCCATGTCTCACTCTTCCCATCTCCTCCTCCTCCTTCTCCTCATCATTGTCTGGTCCTCCTAGTAAAGCACAATGTTCTACTAATTGAGGGGCCCAATATAAATACAAAGTGCTGTTGGGACCCTTAGGTTAGACCAGTTGGCAAGTCTCGTACAAACTGCAGTCAGTCCTGCAAGTGGGGCTTTCTAGTCCCTACCCCATGCTCCATGCATTAACCCATCTTTGCTCTTCAGATGTCCACAGACCCGCTTCAAACTTCCAGCATCTCCAAGTGTTTTGTTTCGTTTCGTTTTGTACACATGCTTCCTCACCGTCGCCTCAGAAGCTCATTACCTTGTCAGAGATCTTGACAAATAAGCTGAACCCGTCGGGAGACTTCAGCAGCAGTCTGGCCGAGATATTCTGGCAGAAATCTTTAGCCTTGGTGCTCGACTCCACCTCAAAGGCCTGTGGAATGGAATGATCAGGCTTTAGGGCTCCGGGTCGTGAGATTTTGTACCGGTCATGGCATTGCAGTATTTACATTTTCACTTCTTATCTCAAATTTACACTCAAGAGCACTGTGCACAGTTCTGGTCTCCATATTATAAAAAAGGATATACAGGCACCGGGGATGTTACATTCTTGTCTGCTATTTAATACAATTACATAGGATATACGGCACAGAAACAGGCCATTCGGCCCAACCAGTCCATGCCGGCGTTTATGCTCCACTCGAGCCTCCTCCCGTCTTTCCTCATCTAACTCTATCAGCCTAACCCTCTATTCCCTTCTCCCTTATATGCTTGTCTAGCCTCCCCTTAAATGAATCGATACTATTCGCTTCAACCACTCCCTGTGGTAGCGAGTTCCACATTCTCACCACTCTTTGGGTAAAGAAGTTTCTTCTGAATTCCCTATTGGATTTCTTGGTGACTATTTTATATTGATGGCCTCTAGTTATGCTCCTCCCCACAAGTGGAAACATTCTCTGTGTACATAAGACGTAGGAGCAGGAGTAGGTCATTTGGCCCCTCGAGCCTGCTCCACCATGATCATGTCTACCCTATCAAAACCTTTCATAATTTTAAAGAACTCTATTAGGTCACCCCTCAGCCTTCTCTTTTCAAGAGAGAAAGAGACCCAGCCTCTTCATCCTTTCCTGATGGGTACAAGACTTCTACTTTTACACAGCGTATACCATCCTTCACTTACCTCGTCTGTATCATCGGGGAAGTAGACTTTGTGGAATATCTGAGTGGTTTTGTGCTGAATAGCCTCCACTTCTACAAGATGAGGTGGATACTTCCTGGAGCCGTTCCTGCACGTGGTCAACAGAAGGAGAAGGTGCAACTCTGTAAATCTCATTTATATCACAACCTCAGGACGTCCCAAGGCGCTTTACAGCCAATGAAGTACTTTTGAAGTGTAGTCACTGTTGTAATGTAGGAAACGCGGCAGCCAATTTGCGCACAGCAAGATCCCACAAACAGCAATGTGATAATGACCAGATCATCTGTTTTAGTGACGTTGGTGGAGGGATAAAATATTGCCCAGGGAGGGAGGGAGAGCGCGCGGGAGAGGGAGAGAGCGCGGGAGGGAGGGCGAGCGAGGGCGCGGGAGAGGGAGGGGGAGAGAGGGAGAGAGAAAGGAAATGGAGGACGGAACATACTTTACCCAACCAAAATCACAAGAGAAAGATTTTGGGTCCACAATGAGAGGGAGTGTTCTTACCGGAGTGCTTTCTGGAGTCGATGCATGCAGTCAGGAGCGAGCATGTGGCTTTTCCGCGACTGTAGGAATCTCTGGACATGAGGCAAGAGGGCGTTGCTGGGTGGAAAGAGTCCTGTACACAGCCAGAGCAGCTCCCAGCCTTTTTCCTCGCTGTACCTAACGGAAAAGACAATGGACCCAAATCGGTAAGTCACCATCAGCAGCTAAAATGGGGACAATCAGCACCAACTTGGGAAGGGAACGGGCGAGGGTCATATCAGGTCATGCAGCAACTGACCGAATCACAAGACATATTTACACACAGCCGCGTCAATAACCTTCCAATGCAACCATGCCCCTTCAAGTGTGGCAATTGAAATTAATGCAGTGAATCGTTAAAGGAAAGGCCTTCTACTGTCCAGCAGCTCGGAGATAAAAGGGGGTAATTTTAACCCCCAAAACTCGGGTGGGTATTAAAAAAAGTCAAACCCGACTCAACCCGCCTAATTCCGGTTTTAGCGGAGGCGAGATGGCAGGGGAGGGGGTGGCGGGGATCAACCCGCTCTGAGGTGGGTCCCTCATGTAAATATTTACGTGAGGCTGCGCGCCCAAGATTTTAAACTCAGCTCCAGCTTTAACACTGACCGGCCGGGTTTCCCGGGCCTCAGGAAACCCGGCAGCTGAGGGGAGGCGAGGACAGGACGGCTGGATGGAACATCAAGTGCCTTTCCAACTACTACTTGTAGGTCAGGAGGAGCAGGAGTGCTTCCCCCCCGGTCCACCAAGCTACCCTGCACCCCCTCTCTGTCCCGTCTGAGGCCTCGGAATCACTCCACTCCACAAATCCAAAAATGGTAATCAAGTCCTGCTGTTAAATTCAGCAAGACCGGAGGGAAACCAGTTCTTCAGGATTTCCTGACTGCTAAACTTCTCCGCGCCCCCCCCCCCACCCCCACAAATATTGGAGCCAAAGTCTTCATCTCCGAAGAAAATCCCAGGGTCAATCCCCGCTCTCTGCTCAGGTAGGTTTCACTCAGGGTGCAAGTTGGGCAGCTAACGTGGGTTGGAATGCCCTGCGTGGTTGGAGAAAAAGCTACCAGCGTTCCTGCCACAATCCCCACTGGAAGTGTGGATGTCCTCCTCGCCACTCTAAGCCATTCCAATCACCAACTACCTTTACATACAAATCACTCCCTAGCATCCCCCCTCTTGCATTTATTTTCTCTCCAATTCCTGACCGTTCTTTGAAGCCGTGCAGCCATCATTACACTCCTGCATCAAGTACGTAACCAGCATGGACACTGACCCTTACACAGTGAGCCAAAAAGGTGTCCCACTGACCAACTCTCAACTACATCACAAAACTCTGTCAACAACAGGCCAACAATACAATCTCAGCAGGGGGAGGCTGTGGAACCAGTGGCTTAACACCAATACTTGTACAAAAACAGAAGTCAGGAACTTCTCCAAAGAGAAGACAATTAACTTTAACTGTCTCCTAGTGGCTGGCTTGAAGGAGGAGTAGACCAAAGCATATATAGATGACCTCTACACTTGCCTCTTGACCAGGGATGGTGCACAAGACCCAGCGAGGAAGAGAAAAATACAACCGAAAGGTCTCTTACCCAAGAATAGGATAAATACAACAATCCGACTTCAAATATGTTATCTTCAATTTGATCAATGTATTTCACTTCAATTTACAAAAAGAAAATGCACAAATCCAGCATTTTTTGTAGCATAGGAACATTGGTAGACCATTCAGCCCCTCGGACCAGCTCCACCATTCAACTAACAGCACGGTCCCTGAATCAAGAGAGCATTGGAAAAATTATGGCTGACGCTTCTGCAATTCCATCACCTACTTTGTTTCCACCCCAGGGTATTAAAAATCAGGCCCTGGAGATTTAGCAATTTTAAGTCCCATTATTTTCTCCATTACTATCTTGTTACTTGTATTGAATCCAATAAGTTCCTCCCCTTGATTTATTTTGTTTCCCTTCTACCGCTGGTATTTTATCCCCTTCCTCTACTCTGAAAACAGATACAATGCACTCATTTAATAAATTTGCCATTACCTTGTTGTCTATTACAGTATCACCTGCATCGGTCTGTAAAGGACCCGCATCTCCCTCAGCCACTCTCCTAATCTTGATAGAAGAACATAAGAAATAGAAGCAGGAGTCGGCCATTTGGCCCTTCGAGCCTGCTCCGCCATTCAACAAGATCATGGCTGATCTTCGACCTCATCTCCACTATCCCCATATCCCTTGATTCCCTTAATATTCAAAAATCTATCAATCTCTGTCTTGAATATAATCAACGACTGAGTAGCCACAACCCTCTGGGGTAGAGAATTCCAAAGATTCACCACCGAGTGAAGAAATTTCTCCTCATCTCCGTCCTAAATGTCCGAGCCCTTATTCTGAGACTGTGACCCATTGTTCTAGACTCCCCAGCCAGGGGAAACATCCTCCCTGCATCTAACCTGTCAAGTCCTATAAGAATTTTGTATGTTTCAATGAGATCACCTCTCATTCTTCCAAACTCCAGAGAATATAGGCCTAGTCTACTCAATCTCTCCTCATAGGACAATCCCCCCCATCCCAGGAACCGGTCTGGTGAACCTTTGATGCACTCCCTCTATGGCAAGTATATCCTTCCTTAGGTAAGGAGACCAAAACTGTACACAATACTCCAGGTGTGGTCTCACCAGGGCCCTATATAATTGCAGTAAGACGTCTTTACTCTTATACTCAAATCCTCTTGTAATAAAGGCCAATGTACCATTTGCTTTCCAAATTGCTTGCTGTACCTGCATGTTAACTTTCAGTGATTCGTGTATAAGGACACCCAGGTCCCTCTGAACACCAACATTTTCCAATCTCTCACCATTTAAAAAATACTCTGCTTTTCTATTTTTCCTACCAATATATTCCGTTTGCCATGTTCTTGCCCACTCACTTAGCCTGTCTATATCCCCTTGCAGCTTCCTTGCATCCTCCTCACAACTTACATTCCCACCCAGCTTTGCATCATCAGCAAATTTGGATATATTATATTTGGTCCCCTCATCCAAATCATTGATGCAGATTGCGAATATACATGGAATATAGAGCACAGAAACAGGCCATTCGGCCCAACCAGTCCATGTCGGCGTTTATGCTCCACTAGAGCCTCCTCCAGTCTTTCCTCATCTAAATCTATCAGCATAACCCTCTATTCCCTTCTCCCTCATATGCTTGTCTAGCCTCCCCTTAAATGCATCTATACTATTCGCTTCAACCACTCCTGTGGTAGCGAGTTCCACATTCTCCCCACTCTCTGGGTAAAGAAGTTTCTTCAAGAAATCAAAGTGAATTCAGGTGACTATCTTATATTGATGGCCTCTAGTTTTGCTCTTCCCCACAAGTGGAAACACTCTCTCTGTATCCACTCTATCAAAACCTTTCATAATTTTAAAGACCTCTATTAGGTCCCCCCCTCAGCCTTCACTTTGAGAAAATAGACCCAGGATGTGCATCCTTTCCTGATCGGTACACCCTTGCATTTCTGGTATCATTCTTGCAAGTCTTTTTTGCATTCTCTCCAGTACCTCTATATCCTTTTAACAATATGGCGACCAGAACCGTACACAGTACTCCAAGTGTGGTCTAACCAAATACAATTAAAAAAAAATTAATTCATGGGATGTGGGCATCACTGACAAGGCCGACATTTATTGACCATCCCTAATTGCCCTCGAGAAGGTGGTGATGAGCCGCCTTCTTGAACCGCTGCAGTCCGTGTGGTGAAGGTACTCCCAACAGTGACTTCGTCGTAGTGGTTTAGTACAACTGAGTGTCTCGCTAGGCCATTTCAGAGGGGCAGTTAAGAGTCAACCACACTGCTGTGGGTCTGGAGTCACATGTAGGCCAGACCGGGTAAGGACGGCAGATTTCCTTCCCTAAAGGCCATTAGTGAACCAGATGGGTTTTTACGACAATCCGGTAGTTTTGTGGTCACCATTACTGACACTAGTTTTTATATTCTAGTAGTCTTTATATTGCGTGAAACTCCAGACTGTTCTCATTTCACCAAAAAACAGCGAATTTGGGGATTGGACTTACTTCACGTGGTTGTCGGTGAGCTGTTTAAGGACCTGGCAATAAATCTCATCCTTCATCGGCTCCCCCTTCAAGGAACCTTCGAATATCTGGTCGGTCAGTTCATTCACCGTGCGCGTGCGCTTGGAGGGGTAGTCACCCATGTACTTCATGATAGGTGCTGGCTAGGAGTCAAGGCAATGACAGACACAACTTGCATTTCTATAGCGCCTTTCACAACCTCAGGACGTCCCAAAGCGCTTTACAGCCAATGAAGTCCCTTTGAAGTATAGTCACTGTTGTAATGTAGGAAACGCAGGCAGCCAATTGGCACACAACAAATGACCAGATAATTTGTTTTTAGTGATGTTGGTTGAGGGATAAATATTGGCCAGGACACCGGGGAGAGCTTCCCTGCTCCTCTTTGAATAGTGCCATGGGATCTTTTACATCCACCTGAGGGGGCAGATGGGGCCTCGGTTTAACATCTCATCCGAAGGAGGCCTATTCGGCTCATCTTGCCTGTGCCAGCTCTTTGAAAGAGCTATCCAATTAGTCTTATTCCCCTGCCCTTTCCCTTTCCTTATATATCCAATTCCATTTTGAAAGTTACTCTTGAATCTGCTGACACCACCCTTTCAGGCAATTCATTCTAGATCATAACTCGCTGCATAAACACATTTCTCCTCCTTTCACCTCTGGTTCTTCTGCCAGTTATCTTAAACTGGGTCCTCTGGTTACTGACCCTCCTGCCAGTTAGAACCATTTCTCCCCATCTACTCCATCAAAACCCCTCATCATTTTGAACCCCTCTATTAAATCTCCCTTTAACCATCTCTGCTCTAAGGAGAACAATCGCAACTTCTCTAGTCTCGCTACGTAACTGAAGTCCCTCATCCCCGGTACTATCTAGCAAATCTCCTCTGCATCCGCTACCAAGGCCTTGGCATTCTTCCTGAAGTGCGGTGCCCAGAATTGGACACAAAATGAACCAGCTCAGTTGATCACTGAACCCACAAGTAAATAATGTTTTTACTTTTGTACTGGGTCAGTATTTCGTAAACAGTTCAGTTTTCATGATTGAAATTCCATTCCCTAGGAAACGCAAAAGGATATCTATAAACACCAGGCAGGATTCTTGAGACAGCTCCTCATTATTCAACAGTTTCTTCAGGAGAGGCTGTTTAATTGGCTCCCGGGTACATGACCACATTTTGTCTTTCCCACGATTCTTTGTGATCATCACTCGGCTCAAGGTGTGCTTCGGAGGTGGTCTAGAATTTTAAGAAAAATATCAGGAAAAAGTTTACGAAACACTTATTTGAAAAAAAAATTAAGCAGTGCCATGGAATGTCACCAACTTCTTTCGCCCTTCTCTTCCTCCAGACTTTGTCCATGTTTTCAGATAAGATGACCTACCTGAAGTAGTCATACGAGAACTCTTCCAGCGTGTAAGGCTTAACCTTCTCCTCCAAATCGGCTATGGACAGTTGGGATGTCTTGATGGCTTCTTGTCTCTGACCTGGCGTCATGGTAACCAAGCACTGGAAGACAAGTAAAGAAGAATTTACTTGTTAGGACTCTTCTCTTTGGGAGCGGAGAAGGTTAAGGGAAGATTTGAAAGAGGCGTTCAAAATTTATGAAGGGTTTTGACAGAGCAAATAAGGAGAAACAAGGAGATACTTGCTTCCAATGGCAGGAGGTTCGGTAACCAAAGGACACACATTTAAGATCATTGGCAAAAGAACCAGAGGGAAGACGAAGAGCATCTTGTTTTACGCAGCGAGGTATGATGATTTGGAATGCGCTGCCTGAAAGGGTGGTGGAAGCAGTAACTTTCAAAAGGGAATTGGATGTATAATTAAAAAGGAATAATTTGCAGGGCTGTGGGGAAAGAGCGAGGGAGTGCGGCCAAAAGGATAGCTCTTTCAAAAGAGCTGGCACAGGTACGGTGGGCCGAATGGCCTCCTTCCATGCTGCAAGATTCTATGATGCAGATGGCTCAGGGACTGAGCATTAAACCAAGGTCCGTAGTTCCAGCCCCAATTTGCACTCTGGTTTAGCTCATCTTAGCCAGGGCAGCAACGAAAAAGACTTGCATTTGTACAGCACATTTCACGACAACAGGACGTCCCAAAGCCCTTTACAGCCAATGAAATATTTTTGAAGTGTAGTCACCATGGGGCATTAAAATTGGACTCAGCATTGCCAAGCAGGGGTAGTGGGGATAGGGGATAGGAGGAGAATCACAGCTAGATTTCCTATTGCCAAAGTATTACCTTGCTGGAAAATGCAAAAAAGGAGACATAATGGTCAACATCTAAGCTCACCTGTTGAGGAAGTCCAGTTGATTTAAATACTGGGAAAAAAGATGGAAACAAAAAAATAGAACTTGCCTTTCTATAGCACCGCATCACATCCTCAGGTCTTTTACAACCAATGGATTACTTTTGAAGTGAATTCATTTATTTGGGCGAACACGGCAGTTAATTTTGCACACAGTAAGATCCCACTAACAACTAGTGCATGAATGACCAGAAAGACACTTGGTGGTGGTGGGGTCGATTATACATTCTGTCTCGGAGTTGGAGTGGGAGTGCGGGCCGATTTTCCTCTCCCTTGCCTGGCGGTGCTGAAGCCAGTGATAGTGACCACCCCACCCCCCAACTCCTGCCCTCAGAACAGAGGGAGATTGACCCTGGAATCTCGCAGCTCAGAGAGAGAGAGAGAGAGAGAGAGAGAGAGAGAGAGAGAGAGAGAGAGTCAGAGTTATACAGCACAGAAAGAGGCCCTTCGGCCCATCGTGTCCGCGCCAGCCATCAAGACCGGTCTATTCTAATCCCATTTTCCAGCACTTGGTCCGTAGCCTTGCATGCTATGGCGTTTCAAGTGCTCATCTAAATGCTTCTTGAATGTTGTGAGGGTTCCTGCCTCTACCACCCTTTCAGTGAGTTCCAGATTCCAACCACCCTCTGGGTGAAAAAGTTTTTCCTCAAATCCCCTCTTAAACCTCCTGCCCCTTACCTTGAAACTATGCCCCCTGGTTATTGACCCCTCTACTAAGGGGAAAAGTTCCTTTCTATCTACCCTATCTATGTCCCTCATAATTTTGTACACCTCAATCAGGTCCCCCCTCAGCCTTCTCTGCTCTAAGGAAAACAACCCCAGCCTGTCCATTCTCTCTTCATAGCTGAAGCGCTGCAGCCCAGGTAACATCCTGGCGAATCTCCTCTGCACCCTCTCCAATGCAATCACATCTTTCCTATAGTGTGGCGACCAGAACTGCACACAGTATTCCAGCTGTGGCCTAACTAGCGTTTTGTACAGCTCCATCATAACCTCCCTGCTCTTATATTCTATGATGCGGAGATGCTGGTGTTGGACTGGGGTGGACAAAATTGAGAGGTCGCACAACACCAGGTTATAGTCCAACAGGTTTATTTGAAATCACAAGCTTTCGGAGCTATCGATCGCCCCTTCCTCAGGTGAAGTAGAGAAATACAGACTCGACAAAGCATATATAGAGAACAATGCATGTGTACCTTACAATTGCAGACAACTAGTTACACATGCATTGTTCTCTATCTATATATGCTTTGTCGAGTCTGTATTTCTCTACTTCACCTGAGGAAGGGGCGATCGATAGCTCCGAAAGCTTGTGATTTCAAATAAAACTGTTGGACTATAACCTGGTGTTGTGCGACCTCTCAATCTTATATTCTATGCCTCGGCTAATGAAGGCAAGTATCCCATATGCCTTTTTAACCACCTTATCTACCTGTCCTGCTGCCTTCAGGGATCTATGTACATGCACACCAAGGTCACTCTGATCCTCTGTCCTTCCTAGGGTCCTACCATTCATTATGTATTCCCTTGCCTTGTTAGTCCTCCCAAAATGCATCACCTCACACTTTTCAGGGTTAAATTCCATTTGCCACTGTTCTGCCCATCTGACCAACCCGTCTATATCGTCCTGTAGCCTGAGGCTTCCCTCCTCGCTATTTACCACTCCACCAATTTTCGTGTCATCTGCAAACGTACTGATCATACCTCCTACATTCATATCTAAATCATTAATGTACACCACTGGACAGAGAGCGAGAGAGACAGCGAGAGCGCGACAGCGCAGACACACACACACACAGACGCGTCAAACACACATGAAAATCAACTGTAGAAATCCAAGTGTTAGTTCATCTCACTCATGCTCGAGTCAGAGGTTATGCTTCCAAGCCCCACTCCAGAACTTAGTACCTAAGCTAGGCTCAAGCTTCAGGGCAGCGCTGCATTGAGAAGCATCATCCTTTCAGATGTTGCGCCAAGGTTGTCTGCTTCTGTGGATGCAACAGATTTCACGGCACTATTTGAAGAGCAGCGAGGTCTCCCCATGTCCTGGCCAACATTCCTCCCTTGATCAACACTACCAAAAAATAGATCAACCGTCAGTCATAAGAACATAAGAAATAGGAGCAGGAGTAGGCCAATTGGCCCCTCTAGCCTGCTCCGCCATTCAATAAGATCATGGCTGATCTGATCCTAACTGCCAATCTACTATCACAGAACCATCTCCTGAATCTAACAGAATTGGACACACGAAATAGGAGCAGGATCAGGCTACACAGCCCCTGGGCCCGCTCCGCTACCCACAGGGCCATGACCGATCCGAACCTAGACTCATGTCCAAATTCCTGCCCGCTCTCCGTAACCCTTAATTCTCTTTACTTCTAGGAAACTGTCTATTTCGGTTTTAAATTTATGTAATGATATAGCTTCTACAGCTTTTTGAGGCAGCATATTCCTTGGACCTACCACCCTCTGAGTGAAGTAGTTCCTTCTCATCTCAGTTTTGAAAGAGCAGCCCCTTATTCGAAGACTATGCCCCCTAGTTCTAGTTTCACCCAACATCGGGAACATCCTCCCCGCATCCACCCGATCCAACCCCTTCACAATCTCATATGTTTCAATAAGATCGCCTCTCATTCTTCTGAACTCCAATGAGTAGAGTCCCAATCTACCCAACCTCTCCTCATATGTGCATCCCCTCATCCCCGGGATTAACCGAGTGAACCTTCTTTGTACTGACTCGAGAGCAAGTATGTCTTTTCTTAAGTATGGACACCAAAACTGTATGCAGTACTCCAGGTGCGGTCTCACCAATACCTTGTACAACTGAAGCAATACCTCCCTATTTTTATATTCTATCCCCCTAGCAATGAAAGCCAACATTCCATTTGCCTTCTTAATCACTTGCTGCACCTGCATACTAACCTTTTGAGTTTCGTGCACCAGGACCCCCAGATCCCTTTGTACTTCAGTACTTTCCAGTTTCTTGCCATTAAGATAATAACTTGCTCTCCTATTTTTCCTGCCAAAGTGCATAACCTCACACTTTCCAGTATTGTATTCCATCTGCCAAATCTCTGCCCACTTACTTAGCCTGTCTATGTCCCCTTGCAGATTTTTTATGTCTTCCTCACTCACTACTTTCCCTCCCATCTTAGTATCATCTGCAAACTTTGATATGTTACACTCGGTCCCCTCCTCCAAATCGTTAATATAGATTGTAAAGAGTTGGGGTCCCAGCACTGACCCCTGCGGAACACCACTAGTTACTGATTGCCAGTCTGAGAATGAACCATTTATCCCAACTCTCTGCCTTGTTAGATAGCCAATCCTCTATCCATGCCAGAATATTACCCCCAATCCCGTGATTTTTTATCTTAAGCAATAATCTTGTGTGGCACCTTGTCAAATGCCTTTTGGAAGTCTAAATACACCACATCCACTGGTTCCCCTTTATCCACCCTGTATGTTACTTCCTCAAAGAACTCCAGCAAATTGTCAAACATGACTTCCCCTTCATAAAACCATGCTGACTTTGTCCTATTAAATTATGATTATCCAAATGTCCCGTTACTGTCTCCTTAATAATGGACTCCAAAATTTTACCTCATTTAACTCATTTGCGGTTAGTAGGACCTTGCCGTGTGCAAATTGGTTGCCACATTTGCCTGCATAAGAGGGACCGTACTTCAAAAGTAACACGAAGCAATTTGGTACGTCCAGAGAACCCGATAAAGGCACTAATGCAAATCCATTCTTTCTTCTGTGTTAAAAGCGAACACATTATTACCGCAAAAACAAATTTACCACAATCTCAGCTGCTGGCTTGGCGACTGTCGGTAAGACGTAGACACAGTCAGTTGGGAAGTCGCCTGTCTGCTTGGTCCTTTCATTCATTCCGTGGCCCCAGCCACAGTTCATCACCTGCTCCCCGGTGTCGTGATCCAGAACGATCAGGTCTCCCTTCATGAAGCTGAGGAACGTCAAGTCATCGCCGACTGCGCAAAAAAAACCAAAACAACAGCCCCGTCAGCATCTCAACCGCCCCGAACGGAGATCCGAGGACTCACCTCCGATGTGGCGTTGCGACTCTTGGAAATGACACCCAACAGGAAGGTTCTTAAGCAAAGTTACTGACCTCAGCCAACCTCTCGCTGGGGAAAGTTGCTGACGCTGGGGGGGGGGGGGGGGCAATTGAACATTTCACAACTGAGTGGTCGACAGACTTTCGTTAGGCAAGGGATATGGAAACAAGGCGGGTAAATGGAGCGGAGATACAGGTCAGCCACAATGTAATTGAATGGCGCAACAGGCTCAATGGGCTGAACGGCCTATTCCTGTCACTGGGCTAGTAATCCAGAGGCCTGGACTAATGATCCGGAGACGGGAGTTCAAATCCCACCACCGCATTTAAATTCAGTTAATTAAATAAAATCAGGAATAAAAAGCTAGTATCAGTAATGGTGGCCGGATTGTCGTAAAGAACCCATCAGGTTCACTAATGTCCTTTAGGGAAGGAAATCTGCCGTCCTTACCCGGTCTGGCCTATATGCGACTCCAGACCCACAACAATGTGGTTGACTCTTAACTGTCCCTCTGAAATGGCTCAGCGAGACACTCAGTTGTACCAAACCGCTACAAGGAAGTATACTCACTGTGGGAGTACCTTCACCGCACGGACTGCAGCGGTTCAAGGAGGCGGCACACCACCACCTTCTCAAGGGCAATTAGGGATGGGCAATAAATGCCGGCCTTGCCAGCGACGCCCACATCCCATAATAAATTTAAAAATTCCTGTTCCTATGTGCTTATGTTCCTAAAGCATTGCCCCTGGAGGTGAAGGTAAGGGAGGGTTCAACATATGGGTGGGCTCCACAAGCCACCATCACACTTAGAGCCATTGGATGAGACCCTGTTAGGTCAACTGGCCTGAGTCAGATGGCACTTGGTGGAAAGTGTGTAGGGGGAGGGGCTGCATGGATCATTATATTTCCCTCACATTTAGTTTTGACCTCATCTTCCACACCTCAGACTTGGTAGGTCACTGGATTTTTCGGTAGAAGCATAGACCTGAAGAGGGCCATAATTAAAATAAAGGTGCTTCAAGAATGACGGCAGGATTTTCACGAGGGGTGGGGAACGGAAAGGGCAATAGAGAAAGTGCCTTGGTGCCAAATGACACAAACAAAATGAAAAAGTCCGCATATTCATAGACCATCTCCTGGTCCAGATCAAGTCAGAGAGGCCACCCAGGGAGATTACAATATCCTACGAACCCCTGGATTACTGACTACAAAAACACAACACAGTCAAGAACCCCCCAATGTTACTTCCTGCTCGCTCTCACTCACCGGGGTTAGGGTTATCTTGGAGAGCTACAACAAACTTTGACCTCTTCCTCAGCCCCTCTAGAAAAGTCACCACCAGGTCCCGGATATCCTCTGCATTGTTGGAGGTGAAGGTGTATTCATCGCCTTTGATGGTCGCCAGTGTGAAGCTCTGTCCTTGCATTTTGCCTCCCCTGGAATCCAAAACGGGGGAGACTTTTCAGTACAGTGACACCGTTTTCTGATATTTTATTGCACTCCCTCCTCCTCTCCCTTCAATAGGACAGGCCTGCAAACTCGCTCCAAGTCCCAAGATGCTTTTGTTTTTCTCCCCTCTTCTCCTGAATGTGTTGTCTCTTATTTTAATGTGGGGGGGGGGGGGGGGGTTAAAACACTTCCACAGGTATCGAGGACCTCACCTAAATAGCCATTATTGTCGCAGCTTCGGCCGAACGCCAACTACAAAGGGCATCGTGGGCAAGACCAATTCGGTTCTCAACCAATGACCACTAATGAACTTCCAGTGTGGTAGGGATTAAGTTGATCGAGTTTTCCCTTCCCCAGCCCAGGGGTACCTGCAGCCAATGCCTTGCCCGAGATCCTAAAGCTCATCTTAGTGACATTGCCAAAAAGTAACCAAAAAGTAGAGGTAGGCTTGTCCTGTAGGACATTCGCTTGTCGCTACCTGGAATCAGTTTTGTTTCCCTCCAACTACAAGGCCTTAAACGGTCACTCAATTCAGTGCTCAAATAGTGGTGCTCCTCATTGCATTAGGGATGGTTTTTAAGGCAGGCATTTGGAATGGGCAGGTGTACAGTATTCTTTGAAAATTGGTGAAAATCTAGTTTAAGTTAGAGATGAAACTAAGGCTGTCCGCTCAAGCTTTTGCAATCTATCTAACTCGCACTAAGTCCCGTTCAACCATCTCCCCTGTGCTCGCTGACCTACATTGGCTCCCGGTTAAGCAACGCCCCGATTTTAAAATTCTCATCCTGGTTCTCTAATCCCTCCATGGCCTCGCCCCTTCCCATCTCCTAACCTCCTCCAGCCCCACAACCAATGCTCCCTTGTGGTAATGAGTTCCACGCTCTAACCACTCTCTGGGTAAAGAAGTTTCATTGAATTCCCTATTGGATTTATTAAAAGAAAGACAGACTTGCATTTATATAGTGCCTTTCACGACCACTAGACATCTCAAAGCGCTTTACAGTCAATGAAGTACTTTTTGAAGTACAGTCACTGTTGTAACGTAGGAAACACGGCAGCCAATTTGCGCACAGCAAGCTCCCACAAACAGCAGTGTGAAAATGACCAGATAACAAAAGACAGATTATGTTTGTTGAGGGATAAATATTGGCCAGGACACCTCCCCTGCTCTTCTTCAAAATAGTGCCATGGGATCTTTACATCCACCTGAGAGCGCAGATGGGGCCTCGGTTTAACGTCTCATCCGAAAGACGGCACCTCCGACAGGCAGCACTCCCTCAGTACTGGAGCGTCAGCCTAGCTTTATATGCTCAAGTCCCTGGAGTGGGACTTGAACCCACAACCTTCTGACTCAGAGGCGAGTCTGCTCTCAACTGAGCGTAAAGAAGTGTTGCCATCCCTTTGTAGTTTACTTTTCTCTTTCTCCCCGGCAAGGACTTCAAGGGGTGCTAACGGGAGGCGCAAAGCAACCGAATTTTTCCCCAAATATCTTATATTTGGTGCACTTCAGGGGGAGGGGGATGGGGATGTTAATTCTGGGCAATGGAACTCCTCTCACTTCAGACACCCAGCGTTAGCACCAAGCGCTCCCAGGTCAGGTAAAGCTCCCTCTATACTCTGCCTCAATAAGGTGGATCACACCCAACTTCAGAGAAGTTGCTCCACTTCCCAAAACTAACCATCTTGTGGCCTGTCCAAGTGAGATCGTCAATGTGTGTCAGCCGTGGCTCAGTGGGCAGCACTCTCGCCTCGGAGTCAGAAGGTCGTGGGCTCATCGTCCCACTCGAGACTCGAGCACAGAAATCTAAGCTGACACTCCCAGTGCCGCGCTGAGGGAGCGCTGCACTGTCGGAGGTGCCGTCTTTCGGATGAGACGTTAAACCGAGGCCCCGTCTGCCCTCTCAGGTGGACGTAAAAGATCCCATGGCCACTATTTCGAAGAGAAAGAGGGGAGTTTTCCCCGGTGTCCTGGCCAATATTTATCCCTCAATCATCACTAAAAAGCAGATTATCTGGTCTCTGTAACATTGCAGTTTGTGGGATCTTGTTGCGCGCAAATTGGCCGCTGCATTTCCTACATTACAACAGTAACTACACTTCAAAAAGTACTTCATTGGCTGTGAAATGCTTTTGGACATCTGGTGGTCGTGAAAGGCGCTGTAGAAATGTAAGACTTTCTTTCAATGAGAGCCTCGCAGTTTTGGGCTGTTGGCCCAATCCCACTAGGAACAGGATTGAGACTCGCCCCAAATTTAAGGGGAAGTTAGATAAACACCTTGGTTAGACCACACTTGGAGTACCGAGTACAGTTCTGGTCTCCATATTATAAAAAAGGATATCGAGGCACTGGAGAGGGTGAACATTTTTTTTTTTTACTAGAATGATACCAGAATTGAGAGGGTAAACCTATCAGGAAATATTGAACAGGCTGGGGCCCTTTTCTCTAGAAAAGGGAAGACTGAGGGTGACCTGATCGAGGATGTTTCCACTTGCGGGTGAGACTAGAACAAGGGGCCAACAATATAAGATAGTCACTAATAAATCCAATAGGGAGTTCAGGAGGAACTCTTTACCCAGAGAGTGGTGAGAATGTGGAACTCGCTGCCACAGGGAGTGGTTGAGGCGAATACAGTAGCATAGTGGTTATGTTACTGGACTAGTAAGCCAGAGGCCTGGACTAATGATCTGGGTTGAACACGAGTTCAAATCTCACCACGGCAGCCAGGGAATTTAAATTCAGTTAATTAAATTTAAAAATAAATCTGGAATAAAAAGCTAGCATCAGTAATGGTACCCATGAAACTACCGGATTGTCGTAAAAACCCAACTGGTTCACCAACGTCCTTTAGGGAAGGAAATCTGCCGTCCTTACCGGGTCTGGCCTATATGAGACTCCAGACCCATGGCAATGTGGTTGACTCTTAACTGCCCTTTGAAATAGCCTAGCAATCACTCAGTGGGCAATAAATGCTGGCCTTGCCAGCGACGCCCACATCCCATGAACGAATAAATAAAAATAATAGCATAGATGCATTTAAGGGGAAGCTAGATAAGTACATGAGGGAGAAAGGAATAGAAGGATATGCCGATAGAGTTAGATGAGGAAAGACGGGAGGAGGCTCGAGTTTAGGGTTAAAGAACGAGAGGTAGGAGGAGGCTCGTGTGGAGCAGGGACCAGCTGGTCTGAATGGCTTGTTTCTGTGCTGTTAAAAAAACTCATTAGTACAAGTTGTTATGCGCTGCCCGAAAGGACGGTGGAAGCAAATTCAATAGCTACATTCAAACGAGAATTGGATAAATACATGAAAAGGAAAAACAATTTGCAGGGCTGTGGGGAAAGAGCAGGGGAAGAGTGGGACTAATTGGTCAGCTCTTTCAAGGAGCCGGCACAGGCACGATGGGCCGAATAGCCTCCTTCTGTGCTGTATGATTCTATGATTCACATTGGACCCTTACTGCCAAACAAGAGCTGTTAATCCCATCAGTTTGTAGTCGATTTGAACCCAGGTCCCACTGGTGAAAAACCAGTGCCTAATCCACTGTGCCATCCAGTTATCCCACCCCCACCATCCCCTCAAAGTTGCAATACCTTATATTTAAAAAAAAAAAGTGATGTTTACATTGTACTTCAATTCTAAATTTTTGGCCACCTGCTTATAGATTCCAGCCCAGTACTTACTTGCTGCTAGTAACTGCAGTGATTTCTGGGAAGGAAAGTTCCAGAAGGACTTGCTCCTGTTCATCAACAAAGTAAACGCCGGTCCAGTTTACGGCTACAATCACATCGTTCTTTGGCAGGCTTGGGCCTAGAGCGATGAAGGGAAAATTAAATTGTTAATTAAGCAGCATCACCAGCCCAGCTAATGGGTCCGTGCCCCCCGGGGCTCCCTCAACATATAAATTCCCCCTCCCACATAAGATGGAGTGTGTTGGGAACAGCAAACTTGGGCACATTTCACCTCTGAACGCTCTACTGCTCACGATCGGTACTAGGTAAGGGGCACCGAGAGGTCACATCAGGATTTATCTTGAAGTTATTTACATAGGATATATGGCACAGAAACAGGCCATTCGGCCCATCCAGTCCATGCCGGCGTTTATGCTCCACTCGAGCCTCCTCCCGTCTTTCCTCATCTAAATCTATCAGCATAACCCTCTATTCCCTTCTCCCTCATATGCTTGTCTAGCCTCCCCTTAAATGCATCTATACTATTCGCCTCAACCACTCCCTGTGGTAGCGAGTTCCACATTCTCACCACTCTCTGGGTAAAGAAGTTTCTTCTGAATTCCCTATTGGATTTCTTGGTGACTATCTTATATTGATGGCCTCTAGTTATGCTCTTCCCCACAAGTGGAAACATTCTCTCTCTGTGTCTACTTGATCAAAACCTTTCATAATTTTAAAGACCTCTATTAGGCCACCCCTCAGCCTAATTTTTTCAAGAGAAAAAGAGACCCAGCCTATTCATCCTTTCCGGATATGTATACCCTCACATTTCTGGTATCATCCTTGTAAAACTTCTCTGCACCCTCTCCAGTGCCTCTCTATCCTTTTTATAATATGGCGACCAGAACTGTACGCAGTACTCCAAGTGTGGTCTAACCAAGGTTCGATACAGGTTTAGCATAACTTCCCTACTTTTCAATTCTATACCTCTAGAAATAAACCCCAGTGCTTGGTTTGCTTTTTTTTTATAAATGGCCTTGCTAACCTGTGTCGCAACTTTTTAGTGATTCATGTATTTGTACTCCTAGATCCCTTTGTTCCTCAACCCCACCCAGACTCGCACCCTCCAAGTGATAAGTGACCTCCCTATTCTTCCTACCAAAATGTAATACCTCACATTTATCTGTGTTGAACTTCATTTGTCAATTATATGCCCATTCTGCAAGTTTATTAATTTGTTTGATAACGCTCCTGTGAAGCGCCGTGGGACGTTTTACTACATTGAAGGCACTACACATAAAGGGAAGTAGTTGTTTGTCTCTTTGGGGCAAAATGAAAACCAAAAATCAGTTATAAAACATGATTCCCAAAAAGCAGAATACCGCAAATCTGAAATAAAAATACCCCTCGGAAAATTCTGGAAACTGCTCAAGTCAATTAACATCTGTGGAGAGAACGAAAGTCAACTTTTCAGGTGTAGACCCTCCCTCAGAAGTGAAAAATATTACACAATATAAAAAAATATATACATCACTACAAAAAAAGCATGTTCAGGTCAAAAAAGACTCACTTTGGGTCTTAATTCATGACAGAGAGTAGAGGACCTTTTGGAGTGTTGCCTACTCATGCGATGTGTGTTGATCATCAGCACTCCTTGGAAAAGAGAGCTCGACCGGCTCTTAGCTGGGGCAGGGATTGCATCTTATAAGAAGGGAGAACCAGTGGATGTGGTGTATTTGGATTTTCAGAAGGCCTTTGATAAAGTCCCACATAAGAGGTTAGTGTGCAAAATTAAAGCACATGGGATTGGGGGTAATATACTGGCATGGATTGAAAATTGGTAAACAGACAGGAAACAGAGAGTAGGAATAAATGGGTCTTTTCCAGGGTGGCAGGCGGTGACTAGTGGGGTACCGCAGGGATCAGTGCTTGGGCCCCAGCTATTCACAATATACATCAATGATTTGGATGAGGGAACCAAATGTAATATTTCCAAGTTTGCTGACGATACGATACTAGGTGGGATTGTGAGTTGTGAGGAGGATGCAAAGAGGCTTCAAGGCAATTTAGACAAGTTGAGTGAGTGGGCAAATACATGGCAGATGCAGTATAACGTGGATAAATGTGAAGTTATCCACTTTGGTAGAAAAAACAGAAAGGCAGAGTATTATTTAAATGGTGATAGATTGGGAAATGTTGATGTGCAAAGGGACCTGGGTGTCCTTGTACACCAGTCACTGAAAGCAAACATGCAGGTGCAGCAAGCAGTTAGGAAGTCAAATGGTATGTTGGCCTTCATTGCAAGAGGATTTGAGTACAGGAGCGAGGATGTCTTACTACAGTTGTACAGAGCCTTGGTGAGATCACACCTGGAGTATGGTGTGCAGTTTTGGTCTCCTTACCTAAGAAAGGATATACTTACCATAGAGGGAGTGCAGCGAAGGTTCACCAGACTGATTCCTGGGATGGCAGGACTGTCATATGAGAAGAGATTGGGTCGACTAGACCTGTATTCACTAGAGTTTAGAAGAATGAGAAGGGATCTCATTGAAACGTATAAAATTCTGACAGGGCTAGACAGACTGGATGCAGGGAGGATGTTTCCCCTGGCTGGGGGTTCTAGAACGAGGGGTCACAGTCTCAGGATATGGGGTAGGACATTTAGGACTGAGATGAGGAGAAATTTCTTCACTCAGAGGGTGGTGAACCTGTGGAATTCTCTACCACAGAAGGCTGTGGAGACCAAGTCACTGAATATATTTAAGAAGGAGATAGATAGATTTCTAGACACAAAAGGCGTCAAGGTATGGGGAGAGAGCGGGAATATGGTATTGAGATAGAGGATCAGCCATGATCATATTGAATGGCGGAGCAGGCTCGAATGGCCGACTCCTGCTCCTATTTTTCTATGGTCAGCCATTTACCAGTTAACATAAGCATGGGTCCGTGATCATCTCCTGGACTGGTTTCGACGGCCTGGGGTGGGGAGAGAGAGAGTCGGAGAGGAATCTCTCCAGATTTCCCCCCCCCCCCCCACCCCTCCCCCTTTTTGTTCCTGGGTTTTCCCTTCATGGTTTTTTGACTCTCCCAGGAGATGACATGGTTACTGGGGTGGGGGTGGAGGGTAGAATGTGTCTAGTCACGATGCTCCAGCCATCATGAGTGTGGACCAGCTGCTCTTTTCCTGCCCGTCATTTTCGCGTGTCCGGAATGTACGTTTACATTTCCTTACATCCACGGGGATAAACCACAAGCTTTAGAAATAAATTAGGCGATCCATATTTCAACAAACCTGAAAATTTGAAGGCCTCATAAAAGCGAGAAAAGAGCAAAGGCCACTTGAAGCGAGCAAAGTCCACAACCTCCTCCTTCACCTTCTGAGGGTCAATCCTCTTCTGGGTGTACACTCCCTAACAAGATCAAAAAAAGGTGGAATGTATACGCAAGATTAACTAAACACGCACACAATGCAAGGCAGCTTTGTTGCACAAGAGTGCAGCAGTGTGCTGCATTCACAAATGCCCATTGGACTCTCTGATGGGATTCTAGAGGGGGGCCGAGTGGAGTCAAGTGACTTCTCGAACAGGAAGGCAAAAAAGTTAGATTAAGAGAAAAGAAAGAAAGTCTTGCATTTATACAGCGCCTTTCACGACCACCGGACGTCTCAAAGCGCTTTACAGCCAATGAAGTACTTTTGAAGTGTAGTCACTGTTGGAATGTGGGAAACGCGGCAGCCAATTTGCACACAGCAAGCTCCCACAAACAGCAATGTGATAATGACCAGATCATCTGTTTTTGTTACGTTGGTTGAGGGATAAATATTGGCCCCAGGACACCGGGGAGAACTCCGCTGCTCCTCTTTGAAATAGTGGCCGCGGGATCTTTTACATCCACCTGAGAGAGCAGACGGGGCCTCGGTTTAATGCCTCAGCCGAAAGACGGCACCTCCGACAGTCCAGCACTCCCTCAGCACTGCCCTGGAGTGTCAGCCTAGATTTTTGTGCTCAAGTCTCTGGAATGGGATTTGAACCCACAACCTTCTAACTCAGAAGCGAGTGTGCTACCAAATGAGCGCAAAGAAGCGTTGCCATCCCTTTGTAGTGCACTCTTCCCTTTCTCCCAGCAAGGGTTTCCTTGGCTAAAAGCCAATAGAGGCAAGAGCGAGCCAAGCAGACATGGAGTCAGAAGGTTGTGGGTTCAAGAGCCACTTCAGTCCTTCAGCACACAATCCGGGTTGACAGATCAATGCAGTGCGGAGGGAGTGCTGCACTGTCGGAGGTGCCGTCTTTTTGGACGAGAAGTTAAAGCGAGGTCCCAATCTTTCAGTTGGACGTAAAGGATGCTCTGGCACTATCTGAAGCAGGGCAGGAGGACTCTCAATGTCCTAGCTAGCATTCATCATCTCTCAACCAACACCATCAAAACAGAGGAACTGGCCATTTATCGGATTGCTGTTTGCGGGATCTTGCTGCCCGCACATTGGCTGCTGCATTTGCCTACCAAAAAATAGCAACTACATTACAAAAAAAGTAATTAATTGGCTGTGAAGCACCTTGTGATGTCCCGAGGTCAGAAAGGTATTATATAAATGAGAGTTCTCTTTAAATAAAGCAGAGCGAGGATTATCCCATTCTAAAATCTAGGCCAGGCAAGAATTGTGTGTGGCACATTCTGCGATGTTCCCATCCGTGGAGGAGCTGGCCTCCAGTCAACTCTCTACTGATAACACGGCAAGTTAAGGTCATACAAGTTAAGGAAGAGAAAAGGCCATTCGGCCAATAGAAACTCAACATTTTAAGATCCTAACGCTCCCATCTTAAACCCCAAAGGTACGAGGATCATCCATATGTTTTTCCCCCACTAACCATCCCCCTGCCAGATTATTCGAAACATTTATCAGAATGGAAAAAGTGCCTCCCAAGAGCCAATTCAAAATGTACCACTCCCCAATTTAAATTTACATTACCTGGTCAAATTTTCTTGACTTAAAGACTTGCATTTATATAGCACCTTTCCCAACCTCAGGACATCCCAAAGAACTTTACAGACAAATAATTACCTTTTTGAAGCCTAGTCACTGTAGTAATGTAAGAAACACAGCACCATTTTGTGCACAGCAAGCTCCCACAAACAGCATTGAGATAATGACCAGATCAATTGCTTTTCGTGATGATGATTGAGGGATAAATATTGGCCCCAGGACACCGGGGATAACTCCCCTGCTCTTCTTCGAAATAGTGCCGTGGGATCTTTTACATCCACCCGAGAGGGCAGACGGGGCCTCGGTTTAACATCTCATCCAAAATAGGGCATCTCAGACAGTGCAGCACTCCCTCACTGCACTTAGATTTTATGCTCAAGTCCCTAGAATGGGGCTTGAACCCACAACCTTCTGACTCCTTGATCGGTATAACCCCTCAGTTCTGGTATCATCTTTATAAATCTTCAGTGGTACACAAGAGTAACTGGTAAAGAAAGGGAGATCTGGAACACAGGTTCAAAAAAACCATGGCCTAAAAATTCAGTTGCTTTGCGCCTCCCGTTAGCGCCCTAAGAGGGCGCCAACAGGGTACAAAGCAACTAGCGCCCGGGCGCGGCGCCGCCAACGCCTCCCGCGAAATTCAGTGGAAGGTTAGCGGCGGCGCTACCCGTTAGCGGCCCGCGGCGCTGTGCCGCCGGTGATGACGTCATCGCCGTGCGCAGCACCCTGGCCACGATATTCAGTCGTGCCCCCTGACTTACCGCCGGACGCCATGTCTGACGGGGTCAGGGGGGCCTACCTGCGGCCGGGGCGGCGCTAATTAAAGGAGTGCCGGGCGGCCATTTTTGTTGTTGGCCGCCTGCCAGCAGCTGCCCCCGGCCTCCTGACCAGCCCCCCCCGCAGAGTGCCGGCTGCGCTCCGTGAGCCCGGCACTTCGAGTGCCGGGCTCTTTTGCCGGCACTCACGATCCTGGTGGCCCAGCTGGGCCCCGGGTCGTGCTACGCAAAGCCCCTCCCCTTTAAGAAGGGGAGGAAGGCCTGCAATACCGCAGCGCGATGTGGCACAGAGCGAGGTGCTGCGGCACGTAGCGCCTCAATATTCTCTCGCAGCGCCCCAAGAGGGAGGCAGGGCACTTCCAGTAGCGCCTCGTTTCCCTCTTGGGGCGCTACCAATGAATTTCCGCCGTGGGGGCGCTAATTTTTTCGGGGCACTAAAAGTAGCGCCCCGGCAAAGTTAGTGCCCCAAAGGGGGCGCGACTCAATTCCCCCCCATGTATTTATACAGCACCTTTAATGTGGTAAAGCGTTCCCAAGGCACTTCACAGGAGCGTTATCAGATAAAATTCACTAGACTGTGAAGGAAGACAGGGGAAGGGTGTGCACAGGCACAAACTAGTGAAAAGCACCTTAAATTTTGTATTTAGCCAGTTCTGATTTTGTTTTGGGGGTGGGGGGGGGGGGGTGGAGGGGAAAACTAGAAGTTCCTTCTGGATGGGCGAGTCAAAGGGCCTTTCTTTGTCCGTATTTATCTAGTGACGTGAATGCAGCTCATAAAATCACCACGCTTCCCCAAGCACAGATTGGAGCGATTGGTGCAGTACTCCATTTGGCCATTAGACAGCACCAGTGTGCTTTGCAACAAATGACTGGGGTACTTGTGGAGTTCCCAATATTGTCAGGGTGACTGTATTTAAGAGAGAGGGAACGGCGATTAAAAAGAGGACAAACTCTACATTAGACTAGGATTTAAACGGTCCCATTGACTGAAATTCCTTTCAATTCCAGGGTTACATTACGAGGAGAGATTACACAAATTAGGGCTGTATTCCCTGGAATTTAGAAGGTTAAGGGGTGATCTGATCAAAGTTTTCAAAAGATATTAAGGGGACCAGATAGAGTAGATAGAGAGAAACTATTTTCTGCTGGTTGGGGATTCTAGGAATAGGGGGCATCGTCTAAAAATGCGAGCCAGACCTTTCAGGAGTGAAATTAGGAGACACTTCTACACACAAAGGGTGGTAGAAGTTTGGAAAACACTTCCACAAACGGCAATTGATGCTGGATCGATTGTTAATTTTAAATGTGAGATTGATAGATTTTTGTTAGCGAAAGGTATTAATGGATATGGGCCAAAGGCGGGTATATGGAGTTAGGTCACAGGTCAGCCATGATCTCATTGAATGGCGGGACAGGCTCGAGGGACTGAATGGCCTCCTCTTGTTCCTATAACTGTACAGGCGTCACTTCATATCATGGCTTAATTTTGAATTCCAATTAATGCTTTGGCTTTCTATCAATCTCTCTTCAGTTGCCATTTTATAGAGTTCCCAAGGCTGATTGGCTGTAGCCCTGGAGATTTCATCACATGACCTGCCGCCCCCTCCACGCACCAATTGGAAAGCGAACAGGCTCCTCATTGGCTGACTGGACGATTCTTGACTGTCAAACAACCATTTTCCACATTTCCAATATTTTTGTAACTACTAAACAAAATTGTTCAAAGAAAGTGGAAATAACAATTTCTTTTTTTGAAACCCCCTATGATTTTTGTCCTGAGCTGTTCCCAGCAGTGTCCTGGAGACAAAGCGCTAATTCCTGGAGACTCCAGGGTATTCCTGGAGGGTTGGCAACCCCATTACCTTTTTTTGTTGCAAAAAACATGGCTCGCTATTAACATCCTACTATCAAAAGATAACAACTTGTATTTATATAGCACCTTTAACGTAGTAAAATTACCCAAGGCGCTTCACAGGAGCGATTATCAAACAAAATTTGACACCGAGCTACACAAGGAGATATTCAGACAGGTGACCAAAAGCTTGGTCAAAGAGGTAGGTTTTAAGGAGCGTCTTAAAAGGAGGAACAAGAGGCGGAGAGGTTTAGGGAGGGAATTCCAGAGCTCAGGGCCCAGGCAGCTGAAGGCACGGCCGACAAGGGTGGAGCGATTAAAATCAGGAACAAGCAAGAGGCCGGAATTGGAGGAGCGCAGAGATCTGGGAGGGTTGTGGGGCTGGAGGAGGTTACAGAGATAGGGAGTGGGGTGGGGCGAGGCCGTGTAGGGATTTAAAAACCAAGGTTGAGAATTTTGAAATCGAGGCGTTGCCAGACCGGGGAGCCAGTGTAGGTCAGTGAGCACAGGGGGTGATGGGTGAACGGGACTTGGTGCGAGTTAGGACAAGGGGCAGCAGAGTTTTGGATGAGCTCAAGTTTATGGAGGGTGGAAGGTGGGAGGCCGGCCAGGAGAGCATTGGAATAGTCAATGAGCAGAACTTCATTAGTTCAGGGTCCCCAGCAGTGCCTGCCCATTGGATAAATCGATCGAGTCCTTGGGATGCGGCCTCTGTTGATCCCGTTAGCGCCCGCGCTGTGTGGACGTACCTTCTTGTGAGCTGCGACGATGTACTGAGCCCACTTCTCCACCGTTTTGGACGAGTTGACTTCCCGGTCAGGAATGTAAGACGGGATTAAGCTCAGGAGTCGCTCCAGGATGATCTCGGATCCGTAATCCACGTAGTACTGCTGGGAGGCCAGTTCAGCCAGGTCTTCCTCCTAATGTGGGGTTGGGGGGGGAAAGAAGTTAGAGGAAGCACAAGAGGTGGTTAGTAGGAATAGCTTCATCTGGACAAGAGTCCGAAAAATGCAAAAATGGCAAATTAGACTGCGGTTATTAAAATTAAAACATTTTTTTCGGGATGTGGGCGTCGCTGTCAAGGCTGGCATTTATTGCCCACCCCTAATTGCCCCTTGAGAAGGTGGTGGTGAGCCACCTTCTTGAACCGCTGCAGTCCGTGTGGTGAAGGTGCTCCCACAGTGCTGTTAGGGAGGGAGTTCCAGGCAATGTCCCCCACTCCCCACCTCCCATTTATTTTTGGGCGGGCGGTCCCTTTAACAGGCTGAGCGGCCCATTCAAAATTTCGTGCATGCGTGAAATCTCCAATTTGCAAAGATTGTCCTAAGCTGCGCGGGACCTCCAGACAGCCGCACAGCTTAGCGGGAACCTTGGTTCCAGGTCATGTGATCAGCACCCTTGGTATGTGAATCTGCGCCAGCGAGCGGGGTGGGTGGGAGGACAGATCATTCATAAAATTTGTCCCATTAAGTATGGAATTAGAAAAGGACAGGGACAAGCTGCACGATCGCGGTCTCGACCCAGTTGTATTTCTTTTATTCATTCTCGGGATGTGGGCGTCGCTGGCAAGGACGGCATTTATTGCCCATCCCTCCTGTGGGAGAATCTAGAACTAGGGGTCACTGTTTAAAAATAAGGGGTCGGCCATTTAAGACAGAGATGAGGAGAAATTTTCACAGAGGGTCGTGAGTCTTTGGAACTCTCTTCCTCAGAGGGCGGTGGAAGCAGAGTCTTTGAATATTTTTAAGGCAGAGGTAGGTAGATTCTTGATAAGCAAGGGGGTGAAAGGTTATCGGGGGTAGGCGGGAATGTGGAGTAATCAGATCAGCCATGATCTTAATGAATGGCGGAGTAGGCTCGAGGGGTCTACTCCTGCTCCTAATTCGTATGTTTGTGTGTTCGTGCTCATGAATGGGTTGCCAGGCCACTTCAGGGGCCAGTAGAGACTGGCTGAAGCTTAGGACCCAGGCAGCTGAAGGCACAACCAATGGTGGAGCGATGAAAATCGGGGATACGCAAGAGGCCAGCATTGGAGGAGCGCAGAGCTCGGAGTGTTGGGGCGCAACCATTAGGGGGACCGACATCTTGTCTTTTGACCCCCTACAATGCGACAGTGGAAGTTAGGCTCACCTTGTCGCACCTGTACTCTCCAAACTTGACCCCCCTCACGGTCTGCTGGTAAATCAGGTTCGTCGCCACCATGTCCTCGCTGGGGTCGTGCCAGGGCGTGAAGATCTCCTTGCGGAAAAAGAGGCGCCAGGGTGCGTTGCGCTCCTGCGCTCCCTGTTCCTTGGCGTACTGCTCGCACTGGGAAACAGCGTCCATCACATAATCATTCCCACTGCCAAGGGAGGAGACCTACAGAGGGGGCAGTTAGAGGGTTAATCAAAGCACGACGCTTCGTGAACCTCCGACATCCTAAACAAAATACACAGGTGTGAAATCAGAGTGTGGCAGTGCAGTGGTTATGTTACTGGACTAACAAAAAAAAAACCGAACTTTTATTTGCACTCGCATGTACCAACAACAACTTGTATTTATATAGCACCTTTAACGTAGTAAAACGTCTCAAGGCGCTGCACAGGAGCATAATCAAACAAAATTTGACACCGAGCCACATAAGGAGATATTAGGGCAGGTGACCAAAAGCTTGGTCAAAGAGGTAGGTTTTAAGGAGCGTCTTAAAAGGAGGAGGGAGAGGGAGGAAATTCCAGAGATTAGGGCCCAGGCAGCTGAAGGCACGGCCGCCAATGGTGGAGCGATTAAAAATCGGGGATGCTCAAGAGGCCAGAATCTGGAGGAGCGCAGAGATATTCATGTTCCAACCTGTATCCACTTGTGGCGGAGACCAGAACTAAGGGGCCATCAATATAAGATAGTCACTAATAAATCCAACAAGGAATTCAGGAGAAACTTCTTTACCCAGAGAGTGCTGAGAATGTGGAACTCGCTACCACAGGGAGTAGTTGAGGCGAATAGCATAGATACATTTAAGGGGAGGCTAGACAAGCACATGAGGGAGAAGGGAATAGAAGGATATGTCGATGGGGTTTAGATGAAATGGGGTGGGAGGAGGCTCATGTGGAGCATAAACACTGGCACGGACCAGTTGGGCCGAATGGCCTGTTTCTGTGCTGTAAACACTATGTAATGGGACGAGGGACGAGGAATTTTGCTCACACATACCTTGTCAAACAAAGCAATATACAGAGAAAACCCAAAGCGATCCTTCAGGCCTATCTTGTCAGCCAGTGAGTTGCACAGCTCTTTGGCGGTTGTTGCGGAGTCAGTCAGCAGAGTCTTCGTCGTTCCATCCATGAAGGTGACGGGCAGCATGATCGGCTTCTTTGACTTTGTGGCCTGTTACGAGGTGGGTGGGGGGGGGGAGAAAGGGGGAAGAAAAGGCTCATATGAATGAGACAAAAACCAGAAAAGTCAAGGTGATCAAAGTAAACTTTCAGCATGTGGAACCACAGGAAGTGGTTGAGTCAAATAGCTTGGATGTTTTCAAAAGGAAACCAGACGAGTACAGGAGAGAGAAAAGGGAGTAGAAAGATATGCAGAGATGAGGTAGATGGAATGTGAGGAGGCTTGTGTGGAGTATAAATACCAGCACAGACTCGTTGGACCAACTGGCTCCTTTCTGTGCTGTATATTCTACGTAATGCTATGTGCAGGACTATCCACATTACACAAATTAGATGTTATGTTGGACTTTTTCCTTCCCTCTAATCTAAAGGATCGATAGGCCCTCTCCCTCCTCACATCCAACGAGGCTAGCCCCACAGATCCTTCCCCCTGCTCTCTCCCTCTCCCTGGCCCTCTCTCCAAGGTTAGCCCTCTGTTCTCGATCATAACTTGCCAGCATCATTACCCCTCTAGGTAACCCAGAAGAGGGAATGTTATGTTGGCCCAATAATTTTAGTTAACTCATTTAAGACTCTAAAATAACAAGAACCTGCTTCAAGAAGAAAAGGCCATTTGACCGCGCCAGTTCGGCCCCTTCATTTTCTTCCTACTTTACATAAGAAATAGGAGCAGGAGTAGGCCGCTTGGCCCCTCGAGCTTGCTCCGCCATTCAATAAGATCGTGGCTGATCTTGGGCTCAAAGCCACTTCCCTGCCCGCTCCCCATAACCCTTCACTCCCTTATCTTGCAAAAATCTGTCTATCTGCACCTTAAAATGTATTTAATGACCCAGCCTCCACAGCTCTCTGGGGCAGAGAATTGCACAGATTTACGACCCTCTGATTTATGAGCCAAGACTCCATGCAATCCCCTTTCGAATGGTCCAGATGACAATCCATTCCATGAATTGGAGGAGTGCGAAGGTGAGAAAGCGGGGGAGAAAATTCTTCAAGATTTACCTCCTTTGTTCATAATGTCCTTGTGTTCCCTCCAGAACAACCACCCTGAACCAATGCCTCATCCTACAAAGGATCATAGCCACAAGCCCACAGGATACCACTCTGCACTGCAGCGCCTTTCAATGAGGGGCAGATTTGAGGCATTTCTCTTGTATATGGGATCTTGCTTTTCTCCCTCCTCCCATTACAATTCTTTTCTAATATCTACCCCTTGGGTCACCTGCCATTGCCCTGCCAAGGGGCGGACATCCCCTGATTCAGGCCTCGGCGATACTGCTTTTCAGCCAATTGGCTAGAAAAAGTTTGGAGTATGTCAAGGTGGCTGAATCAGATCTTTCTTTCTTCTCCTCAGATGCAGTTACTGCCTGGTACAACTGAGGCTTAAAAACCCTTGGCTGAGAAAATCATGGGCACAAGCCTACATCACATGTGCCACAATGAAGTGGGGTGCAAGAGTGGCGAGCGAGTCAAGAAATTTCAATAAAGTGCAAGGAACTTTCAACTTGCCAACCAAACACATTCATTGACAGAGTGAGACGCCATGCGAGTGTAAGTCGACACTGGCAACAATACAAAAAGGTCGAGCTCTTGCTGTATACAAGGTCACCAGGGTAAAAATTGGACCACTGTGTGTCCGCTTGACAGACGCAAGGGTGGGGGAAGAGGCCCAGTTTCGGAAACAACGTACTGCGCCCCCAAGAATGCCTGAAAATTGTCCGACCTGAAATTGGGTGGGGCCATTTATTTCAGGCGTCTAGGTGGTGCAGCAATATTGCTCCTGGCTCAAAAGCACTCCTGACCGCTGCTGTTGTCCATGATCGGTCACCCCCCACCCCCTCTTTTTTTTCCCCTGCACGACAACGGCCAAATTTTTTATTTTATAAAAAGATATAGGCAAACTTTCTTTGGCGGTGCAACAAGTTCACCCAAATTATTGAAATGTGAGGTCAGAGGCCTAATTTCAGGCCAGTCTCGGGCCTCTCGGTTGGGGCCGCACGTTGCCTGCGCAGTACCGAATCTGGGCACATGGGAGACTGGTCAAGAAGGTAAGAGCCCATGGGATCCAGGGCAATTTGGCACATTGGATCCAAAATTGGCTTAGTGGTAGGAGGCAGAGAGTGAGGGTCGAAGGTTGTTTTTGTGACTGGAAGCCTGTGTCCAGTGGTGTACCGCAGGGATCGGTGCTGGGTCCTTTGCTGTTTGTAGTGTACATTAATGATTTAGATATGAATGTAGGAGGTATGATCAGTAAGTTCGCAGATGACACGAAAATTGGCGGAGTGGTAAATAGCGAGGAGGGAAGCCTCAGGCTACAGGACGATAGACGGGATGGTCAGATGGGCAGAACAGTGGCAAATGGAATTTAACCCTGAAAAGTGTGAGGTGATGCATTTTGGGAGGACTAACAAGGCAAGGGAATACACAATGAATGGTAGGACCCTAGGAAGGACAGAGGATCAGAGGGACCTTGGTGTGCATGTACATAGATCCCTGAAGGCAGCAGGACAGGTAGATAAGGTGGTTAAAAAGGCATATGGGATACTTGCCTTCATTAGCTGAGGCATAGAATATAAGAGCAGGGAGGTTATGATGGAGCTGTACAAAACGCTAGTTAGGCCACAGCTGGAATACTGTGTGCAGTTCTGGTCGCCACACTATAGGAAGGATGTGATTGCATTGGAGAGGCTGCAGAGGAGATTCACCAGGATGTTACCTGGGCTGGAGCGCTTCAGCTATGAAGAGAGACTGGACAGGCTGGGGTTGTTTTCCTTGAAGCAGAGAAGGCTGAGGGGGGACCTGATTGAGGTGTACAAAATTATGAGGGACATAGGTAGGGTAGATAGAAAGGAACTTTTCCCCTTAGTAGAGGCGTCAATAACCAGGGGTCATAGTTTCAAAGCTAAGGGGCAGGAGGTTTAGAGGGGATTTGAGGAAAAACTTTTCACCCAGCAGGGTGGTTGGAATCTGGAACTCACTGCCTGAAAGGGTGGTAGAGGCAGGAACCCTCAACATTCAAGAAGCATTTAGATGAGCACTTGAAACGCCATAGCATACAAGGCTACGGACCAAGTGCTGGAAAATGGGATTAGAATAGACAGGGCTTGATGGCCGGCGCGGACACGATGGGCCGAAGGGCCTCTTTCTGTGCTGTATAAATCTATGACTATGACTCTTTAAAAAAAAAAAGGGCCCTGGTGAATTTTTACCCCATTGAAAATTGCCTCACCATTAAAAGAAAAAAAAAAACGACTTGCATTTTCTATAGCGCCCTTTCACAACCTCTGGACAACCCAAAGCGCTTTACAGCCAATTAAAGTTCCTTTCACATGTAGTCACTGTTGTAATGTAGAAACAGCAGCCAATTTGTGCACAGCAAGCTCCCACAAACAGCAATGAGACAAATGATCAGATCATATATTTTAGTGAAGTTGGTTGATGGCTAAGTATTGGACAACTCCTCTGTTCTTCTTTGAAATAGCGCCATGGGATCGGTTATGTCCAACTGAGAGAGTAGACGGGGGCCCCGGTTTAACGTCTCGCGTGACTCTCCTGGAATATTGGCCCCCCCCTCTCCCATGAAATATTTGAAGGCACGAAATGCAGATTCCTCGGGAATTACCTGCAGCTCCAGCCAGCTTGGTGGTTGTGTCCGGGTCCCGTTAGCAAACGTTCTCCTCATCCTCTCCTCACAGTAAGGCGCATAGCCAGGTGGGCCTCCATTGATGAAGTTCCTCAAATACTATAGGAAGAGCGATACTACAGTCAACCATTCATAGAAACAGGAGGCGGCCATTCAGCCCATCGAGCCTGCACCGCCATTCAATTAGAGCATGGCTGATCTGTATCTTAACTCCATCTACCCACCTTGGTTCCATATCCCTTAATAACCTTTGCCCAACAAAAATCTAGCAATCTCAGTTCTGAAATTTTCAATTGACCCCCAGCCTCAACAGCTTTTTTTTTTTGGGGGGGGGTGCAGGTGCAGAGAGTTCCAGATTTCCACTACCCTTTGTGTGAAGAAATGCTTCCCGACATCACCCTTGAACAGCCTAGCTCTAATTTTAAGGTGATGCCCCCTTGTTCTGGACTCAGTTTTTCTCTTATCTACCCTATCAACTCCTTTTCAAAGAAGTTGGCTTCAGAAGTAGGACAACAGGAAGCCCTGGACATGCTCCGAGCTTTGAAGGTGGCCAGATTTCCAGACTTAAGTCAGATTCCTGCTGCCAGGAGGCAGAGGCTGATGTCCGCTCGGAGGGAAAACTCCTCTCTGTTCCTTACTGCCTCTCCGATAGCCAAGTACTGGGAAAAATCACTGGCGCCATTCACATCATTACTCTTTTGGTGCAGTTTGCCAACATGTTGTACCAAACTGTCTCTAAATGCATCAATATTACCCGGTCGTGACACCTGATCAAAAAATCCTATTTATAAATAAAAAAGCTTAAAATATAATCAAATCTGTTGGATTTCATGGAGAAAAGAAAGACTTGCATTTCTATAGCGCCTTTCACGTCCTCAGGACGTCCCAGAGCGCTTTACAGCCAATGAAGTACTTTTTGAAGTGTAGTCACTGTTATAATGTGGGAAACGCGGTAGCCAATTTGCGCACAGCAAGCTCCCACAAACAGCAATGCGATGTGACCAGATCATCTGTTTTTAAAACATTTTTATTTTTAAAGTGATGTTGGTTGAGGGATAAATGTTGGCCAGAACACCGGGGAGAACTCCCCTGCTCTTCTTCCAAATAGTGCCGTGGGATCTTTTACGTTTACCTGAGAGAGCAGACCGTTTAACGTCTCATCCATCATAGGATGGATTTTGACTATATGTTAAGCATTTAAAGAATAACAAAAAAGAGAAAGTTCTGGAAACTTGCCTTAACAAACTTTTCAGAAGGAGCAAAGCAGCCAACACAGAGAGACATGAGGATCCATCCCCTGGCATGACTGCTTTTGGAGGGATTCTGGGTAAGCTGCTTACAGATCTGGCAGTAAATCTCATCCCTGTCATATGATAAAAAAAGCAACCCGTCAATAAGTGGTATTTTCCTGTAGACCTTCATTTCACCTCATTTAATCAGTCATTAGTACCACTGACTTAAGAAAACTACGAGGCACTTGGTCTAAGCGTTAAACAAAGCTTTAATCAACTGTTTTTCAACATGGAGATCTGGTTGTGACCTTCACTAGTTCCTGTTAAAGAATGTCCTGAGCAAGCTGGGCCCATGCCCGAGTATTTATACTCTCCCTGGACAGCGCCACAAGCAGGCCGCCCAGTATTATTTCATAAGTCATTTCCACATGAATGACGAGATTCATGTCAACCACCATCCAGCAACTCAAGTTACTGAGCAAACCTAGCAAACACCATCACCACTTCAGTTAAACAAAAGAAAAGAATGTCTTTCGGATGAGACGTTAAACCGAGGCCTCCGTCTGCCCTCTCAGGTGGATGTAAAAGATCCCATGGCACTATTTCGAAGAGGAGCAGGCAGAGTTATCCCCGGTGTCCTGGGGCCAATATTAATCCCTCAATCAACATCACTAAAAACAGATGATCCGGTCATTATCACATTGCTGTTTGTGGGAGCTTGCTGTGTGCAATTGGCTGCCGCGTTTCCTACATTACAACAGTGACTACACTCCAAAAAGTACTTCATTGGATGGAAAGCACTTCGGGCTGTCCCGAGGTCATGAAAGGCGCTATATAAATGCAAGTCTTTCTTTCATGTAGTGTCGTTCACCACCTCAGGACGTCCCAAAGCACTTTACAGCCAATGAAGTACTTTTGAAGTGTAGTCACTGTTGTAATGTAGGAAACGCAGCAGCCAATTTGCGCACAGCAAGCTCCCACAGACAGCAATGTGATAATGACCAGATCACATGTTTTAGTGATGTTGGTTAAGGGTTAAATATTGGCCCAGGACACCGGGGATAACTCCCCTGCTCCTCTTCGAAATAGTGCCATGGGATCTTACATTCCACCCAAGAAGTCAGATGGAGCCTCGGTTTAACGTCTCATCTGAAAGAGGGTGCCTCCGACACTGCAGCACTCCCGCAATACTGGACTGGGGTATCAGCATAGATTTTGTTCTCAAGTCTCTTGAGCGGGACTCGAACCCATGACCTTCTGACTCAGAGGCGAGAACGCTACCACACTAGCCCATAGTATTGTAGAGCAGGAGCGGGGGCAGGACAATATGCACTCTGAAAATAGATCAGATTGGCCCCAGCTGTTCTGCAATCTAAAATCAAGGAAATACCACAAGTGGACAGACTGGTGGGTGGGGCTTCAAAAAAAAAAATGGTTGATCTTCCTCGATTCTATTCTATTCCTGGTGAGGGATGTCAACAAGGAAGAAAGGAATGAGAAGGTAAAGGTATGGGAAGGATCAGTACCTGACCTCCGGCCGTAGGATGCCATTCCCAATGATGAAGTGAAGTTTTTCCAGGTTGGAGGTTGGCCTGTCCTCCAACATACTGTTCCCCTGGAGGCTGTACTCGCCATCATTCAACCTCTTTGCAACCTAACAGGAACCAAATGAGAAGCCAAAATCTAAATGAAAGTACAGCAACTACAATACAGAAAGAACTTGCATTGATATAGCGCCTTTGATGTAGTAAAATATTCCAACGTGCTTCACAGGAGCTTTATCAAAACAAAATTTGACACCGAGCCACATAAGGAGCAGTTAGGGAATCAGGGGATCGGGCGGGAAAGTGGAGTTGAGGTAGAAGATCAGCCATGATCTTATTGAATGACGGAGCAGGCTCGAGGGGCCGAATGGCCGACTCCTGCTCCTATTTCTTATGTTCTATGTTCTTCTTAGGACAGGTGACCAAAAGCTTGGTCAGAGGGGTAGGTTTATAAAAGGAGGAGAGAAAGGCAGAGAGGGGGAATTCCAGAGCTTAGGGCCTAAGCAGCTGAAGGCACAGCAGCCAATGGTGAGGTGAAGGAAATCAGGAATGCTCAAGGAGGGCAGAATTAGAGGAGAGCTGATATCTCGGAGGTGGGGGGTTGTGGGGCTGGAGGAGATTACAGAGCTAGGGAGGGGCAAGGCCATGGAGGGATTTGAAAACAAGGATGAGAATCGAGATGTTGCCGGACCGGGAGCCAATGTAGGTCAGCGAGCACAGGGGGTGATGGTGAACGGTGAACGGGACTTGGATAGAAGGCTGATCGTTACTAGGGTGCAAGCAAATGGAGGATATTTAGACATTAAGTGGAGTTTGAGAGTTATCTGAATCTCAAAATTCAATTCGATGTCGTTCACTGTTAAAGGAGGTCAGTTGTGTGTGTACGTGGGACAGGGCAAGTACCTCCTCAGAATTACCTCCTCAGTAAGCTTGGACTTCTTCTTCAGAGTCAGAGACACCAGCTTGTGCCGCACGCTGTTCTTCTTATCAGAGTGCACGCCCTGCAACACAACAACGTTACACGTCACACGGCAGCGCTCAAAAAAACCCATCATAGGATAAGGAAGTGTAGCTCAGATTTTTCAAAACAACTCCCTGATCTTCACCACACTGTTACCAGTGAACTTCTTTACCCAGTGATTGATGATAATTTGGAACTCGCTACCACGGAGTGGTTGAAGCGAATAGTATAGATGCATTTAAGGGGAGGCTAGACAAGCACATGTCACTGTGGGAGTACCTTCACCACAAGGACTGCAGTGCTTCAGGAAGGCGGCTCATCACCACCTTTGAGGGCAATTAGGGATGGGCAATAAATGCCGGCCTTGCCAGCGACACCCACATCCCAAGAATGAATTTTAAAATATGATATTTGGTTAGACCACACTTGGAGTACTGTGTACGGTTCTGGTCGCTATATTGTTAAAAGGATGCAGAGGTACTGGAGAGGATGCAAAAAAGACTTGCAAGAATGATAGCAGAAATGCAAGGGTGTACCGATCAGGAAAGGATGCACATCCTGGGTCTACTTTCTCTTGAAAAGAGAAGGCTGAGGGGGGACTGAATAGAGGTCTTTAAAATTATGAAAGGTTTTGATAGAGTAGATACAGAGTGTTCCCGCTTGTGGGGAAGAGCATAACTAGAGGCCATCAATATCAGAGAGTCACCAAGAAATCCAATAGGGAATTCAGAAGAAACTTCTTTACTCAGAGAGTGGTGAGAATGTGGAACTCGCTACCACAGGGAGTGGTTGAAGCGAATAGTATAGATGCATTTAAGGGGAGGCTAGGCAAGCATCTGAGGGAGAAGGGAATAGAGGGTTATGCTGATAGATTTAGATGAGGACGGACAGGTGGAGGCTCGAGTGGAGCATAAACGCCGGCATGGACTGGTTGGGCCGAATGGCCTGTTTCTGTGCTGTATATCCTATGTAATTACATATGCAGGAGGACAAGGGTATCATTACCAAAAGGAGGGATTGTGGGGGGGGGGGGGGGGTGGGCGCGGTGAAAGGGGAGGAAAATAGAAAAAAGAAAAGAGAAACTCTGTTTGATAACTGGGCCGATAGTTCCGCTACGTTGCAGTGGAGTCCCAACCTCACTTCCCCAGTCTATGTTAAGTTAGTCGATTCCCAGCTAGGTTGGCAGCATGGGCGCTAGTTGTCCTCCCCAAGGCTGCGGTGGAGGAGAACAATAAACCCAGGGGCTCCCACTGCTATCCAATCACTCCTACTGGATAGTACAAGTATGGACAGTGGGTGAGGACGGGATTGGACCCACCACCCATGGGTGAATAGCCTGCCTACACTGACTGTTCACGTGTAATAGGCGGCCACTTGGGCAAGGTACCGGAGGACAGGCAACGCTCATGAATTTATACCCCAGCGTCTTCAGGAGCGAAGGGAAGTAACTGGAGGTGCAAAAAAAGTTACCCTGATTGCTCTTGCATGCAAGCAAGGTTTGTGGGAGGGAGTCAACAGAATGGCAGAGTTATCATAGAATAGAATCTTAGTGTAGGAGGAGGCCATTCGGCCCATCGTGCCTGTGCCAGCTCTTTGAAAGAGCTCTCCAATTAGTCCCACTCCCCTGCTCTTTTCCCATAGCCCTGCATTTGTTTCCCCTTTCAAATATTTATCCAATTCCCTTTTGAAAATTACTGTTGAATCTGCTTCCAATACCCTTTCATCCAGTGCATTCCAGATCCTAACCACTCGCTGCATTAAAAAAAATATTCTCATCTCCTCTCTGGCTCCTTTGCCAATTACCTTAAATCTGTATCCTCTGGTTACCGACCCTCCTGCCAGTGGATTTATTCTGTCTAAACACTTCATGATTTTGAACACCGCTATTAAATCTCCCCTTAACCTTCTCTGCTCTAAAGAGAACAACCCCAGTTCTCTAGGTTTATGATGTTCTAAAGAAGGGAAAAATATGGGGAAAAGTTCTTGGGCAATTAAGAACTGCCAGGACATCATCTCCCACCTGCCTCTTATTTATCCTAACAGTATCTTCACCAATCAGGTGTAGTCTTCCCCAGAGCACAGAAGTCCCTTCACCCGACAGCTTGGAGGGCAAGGCTTACCTCTCCTTCTCCCTGCAGAGCCTGCAGTTCCCGTTTATACGTCTTCTTCCCGAGGGTTTCGTAGATTTTGGTCATGACTGGAATCTTCTCGCTGCCGTCACTCATGGCCGTGTGGTACTTGGGTTCTGGCAAATCCCCCATGAACCGTAATATGGTTATCCAGACCGCAAGGGCTGCCTGCAAGCAAGGAGGTTAGAAGAAAGGAAGTTAGAAGAAAGGAAGGAAAAGGCTTTTATTTCTACAGCGCCTTTCACAACCTCAGGACGTCCCAAAGCGCTTTACAGCCAATGAAGTGAAGCTTTATTTCTGAAGTAATGTAGGACATTTGCCATCTTGCGCACAGCAAGCTCCCAGATAATGACCAGATGAATCTGTATTTTAGCACTAAAATACAGATTATCTGCTCACGTTGGTTGAGGGATAAATATTGGCCAGGACACCAGGAAGAACGCCCCTGCTCTTCTTCGAAATAGTGCCGCAGGATCTTTTACGTTCACCCGAGGGGGGCAGACGGGGCCTCGGTTTAACGTCTCATCCAAAAGACGGCATCTCCCACAGTGTAGCACTCCTGCAATACTTTACTGGAGTGTCAGCCTAGATTTTTGTGCTCAAGTCCCTTGAGTGGGACTATGAACCCACAACCTTCTGACTCAGAGAGCGCTGCCCACTGGGCCATGGCTGACACCAGGTTAGTTTGTGGAATGATCTCCCCATAAGGTTCAATGAGATTGTGATTCAGATGTATGCAACTAAATGATCTATTTCCTGTAACCTTCAGATAGAGCCCACTGCCTTTTACTGCTTCCCAGGATTTAGGAAAAGCAATAGTACTCAACATTCTCAGAAGCCAAGGGATTTGTCAGATCCCACAAGAAAGTACCAGAGACTAGAATATCAGGTCAGAGGCGAGTGTGCTACCACAGCTGACACCTCATACGCTCTATACCTGCCCGGAGTAAGGTAATCTCCTGGAAGAGGAGTAAAACCCATGCCATTTAAGGGGGGGGGGGGGGGGGGGGGAGAAGGAAAATTCCTCTCTGACCCCCCCTTAGGCAATCAAAACTAGTCCAGGAGACCACTCTGGCCATGACTAATGTTATACAGCAGCAACCTCTTGTATGATGTGATCTCCACCCCAGCCAGTAACAGGTCCAGCTCTCGCTTGAAGGAATTCAGCAAATCAGCGTCCACCGCACGACACGACGGTAGCCTGTTCCAGAGGTCCACTATTCCTTGGAAAAACCACCTCCTGACATCTAACCTAGTTCTGCCTTTACACAATTTGGGATCGTCACCCAATGTTCTCCCTAACCTATTTAGTTGATGTTTGAGGCCAACTTTCTGTCATCCTAAAAGATGGCTTGTTGGGGGAAACGAGAGAGTTTTCCGTTCTCAAACATCAGGAACTCCCAAGTCAAGTACCTCGGACGCCAAATAAGTTCGCCTCTGCCAAGAAATTTTGCTCACCAGTTGGTCTCCTTCATCATCGTGGTAAAGCAAGGGCAGTTTGAGGGGCCTCCGGACGTAGGTGTGCGTTGTGGTGCCCTGAAAGTAGGTTGCAGCATACTTGGCAAATTTGTACTCGGAGAGATCTTCCTCTTCCTCTTCCGGGAGTGGCAGGCTCGCATCCAGGTCCGCTTCCTCCAACTCTTTCGGGGCATGCTCAAGGTCCTGGCACCAACGTAAAACAGACTCAGAGCTCGGGTCATCAACGGCAAACCTCACCGACAACAGCGTGAACAAACAATCCATTCAAAAAACTGGGAAGCGAGCGCGGAAATTGCAATAAACCAGCAGAGTTCCAGTCGTAGATGCAATGCATCAATTGCATCTACGCTTATTGAACACCACTGCAGAAGAGAGCAACCAGAACGATTGAGGGGATGGAGGGATTGGATTATGAGGAGCGATTATGTACATCGGGCATGCTCTCACTGGAAGGAAGCGGGCCGAGTGATGATACGATTCCGGTTTTTAGGACCCTAAAGGGACTGGATAATGTCGACCATGACAATCTGTCTCACCTTGCCCAAAACAGTGGAACCAGAGGACACGGCCTGCACTTGAAGAGGGGGTAAATTCAAAACTAATCTGAGGAAACAATATTTCAGACAGCGAGCGGTCAATTTACGGAACAGGCTCCCTAGGGAGACGGTGGAAACAAATAGAATTGATGAATTCAAATGCAAATTAGATAAGATTTCTTCCGGAAAAATAATGATTTTGGGATACGATATACGAGCAATATGGTAAGTGCAGCATTGCCCGGGAGGAACAGGTGACTGTGGACCTCTGTTTCCCAAAGCTCTCCACAACACGAGGTTTTCCTCGCCTCATGTCTGGGTCTGTTGTAGACTAATTGATGGAGATCGATTGCTGTGATTAGTCAACAACTCCCATTATCGTCGTATCATCGACTACCAGGACAGTAGAAGGTAGATGGAACTTGGTCTTTTTTCCAACCAGCAATTCCTATGCTCTAGTTCCATCCATTTCCTGACAATGGCTCAGTAGTCATTACTGAAACCAAATTAAAAAAAAATGTTTTAGCATTAGTACCTCAAACCCAGATGGTGCTTGTCCCTCCTGTCCCGGCAGCACAGTGGGCGTGCCCAGAAACCCGAACATCTTATCCACCATTTCCGAGTCATTCACGGGCTCGTGTCGAGCCTTCTCCATCTGCTCCACCATTTCTTTCTTTCGACGGGCTTCCTGCCGCTCTCTCATCTCCCTCTCGGCATCTTCACGAGCCAGTTGAGCGAGGCGTTCCTGCAGGAAGAGGGGGGAACAAAATGCTTTCAGCCCCACAACCAATGTCAGTAAAACCATGCACCATTGGTTCAACCAGCCAAGCCAATACAATTTGGTTGGACTTTAGGATTCTTGCAACAAAAATATCGCTACATTTTAAGCCCCTCTCAATCTTCTCCCTGTCCTCCAGGAGTCACGTTAAGGTAGGTTCCTTGGGTGCCGGTAGCCTTCTAGCATCTTGCCCAGATACACATTCATGTGCGTGATGTCAAGTAGCGTTGGCAGGACCTTGGACTACAATAGGCATTACAGCTATAGAACAACTTGTATTTATACAGCGCCTTTAACGTAGTAAAAGGTCCCAAGGCGCTTCATCGGACAAAACAAAATTGACACTGAGCCAAAGGAGACATGTAGGTGAACAACTGCTTTGTCAAAAGAGGTAGGTTTTAAGGAGTCTTAAAAAGAGGGGCGAGAGGTGGAAAGGTGAAGAGGTTTAGGGAGGGAATTTCAGAGCTTAGGGTCAAGACAGCTAAAGGCACGGCCGCCAATGGTGGAGCGAAAGAAGTGGGAGATGTACAAGGTCACCGAGATGTTGGACGGTTGTAGAACTGGAGAAGGTTAGAGAGATAGGGAGGAGCGAGGCCATGGAGGGATCCGAGCACGAGGATGAGAATTTTAAAACAGTGGTGTTGCTGGACCGGGACTCAACATAGGTCAGCGAATGTAGGGTGAACGGCACTTGGAGAGAGTTATGATACGGGTAGCATAGTTTTAGATGAGCTCAAGTTTGCGGAGGGGGTGCAAGGTGGGAGCCGGCCAGGAGAGCATTGGATTAGCTGAGTCTGGAGGTAACAAAAGCATGGAAGAGGGTTTCAGCAGCATTAAATATTGGGAAGACCAACGCCATGGTTTTCGGTCCCCGCCACAAACTTCATTTCCTAGCCATCGACTCCATCCCTCTCCCTAACGTCCGTCTGAGGATGATCCACACTGTTCGCAACCTTGGTGTCATATTTGACTCTGAAATGAGCTTCTGACCACATATCAGCAGCATAACTAAGACCGCCTATTTCCACCTCCGTAACATCGCCCGTCTCCACCCTTGCCTCAGCTCATCCGCTGCTGAAACCCTCATCCATGCCTTGGTTACCTTGAGACTTGACTATTCCAACACACTCCTGGCCGGCCTCCCACATTCTACCCTACGTAAACTTGAGGTCATCCAAAACTCGGCTGCCCATGTCCTAACTTGCACCAAGTCTCGTTCACCCATCACTCCCGTGCTCGCTGACATACATTGGCTCCCGGTTAAGCAACGCCTCGATTTCAAAATTCTCATCCATGTTTTCAAATCCCTCCATGGCCTTGCCCCTCCCTATCTCTGTAATCTCCTCCAGCCCCACAACCCCCTGAGATCTCTGCGCTCCTCTAATTCTGCCCTCTTGAGCATCCCTGATTATAATTACTCAACCTTTGGTGGCCGTGCCTTCTGTTGCCTAGGCCCTAAGCGCTGGTATTCCTTGCCTAAACCTCTCCGCCTCACTACCTCTCTTTCCTCCTTAAAACCTACCTCTTTGACCAAGCTTTTGGTCACCTGCCCTAATTTCTCCTTATGTGGATCGGTGTCAAATTTTGTGTCTTAAAATACTCCTGTGCAGCGCCTTGGGATATTTTACGACTTTAAAAGCGCTATATAAATAGTTGTTGTTGTAGTTGTTGTTGTTGAAGATGGGCAGAGGCCGGGACGGAGACGGACAATATTAGAGACTGAACCTGTCCTGACCAGTTGGTCACACGTGTGCTAGAAGGGGGGTCACTGGGGGGACCAGGAGCTCTGGACCACTTCTCCCTTCCTTAACCCGGAACAAAATTGTGGTGCCCTCGACTAACTCGGTGTAGACCGGGAATCAAACCAGGTGCAGATAGAACACTCCTGTTTAATATGTTCACCAACACAAACCTGCATTGATGATGCAAAACAATCCACATCCCAGGATGTCATTGAGTTACATTTCCAGTCATGGAAAACTGGAGCAAAGTCATTCGAGCCACCCACCTGGTGTTTCTTCTCCGCCTCCTCCTTGGCTTTCTTGCCGTTCATCTCCTTGCATAGACGCACCTCCTCGGCAAGACGCAGCTTCTCCGCTTCCAGCCGTCGCCGGTACTGTCAGGGGAAAACGCAGAAGGATGAATTTCGACCATTCAAAATCAACGTTTTAAGGTTTCAAATACGTGATTTCTTTAAATGTGGAGCTCCTCGTTCAAACGTCCAATAGTGAATCAACATCGTCATGGCGAAGAAAAGGGATCAAAAACTGTAGGTGGCCCAATCGAATAGGATATCAATATATCGCCTGACTTCGAAATATACCAGCCGTTCCTTCATCGTCGCTGGGTCAAAATCCTGGAACTCTCTCCCTAACAGCACTGTGGGAGCACCTTCACCACACGGACTGCAGCAGTTCAAGAAGGCGGCTCACCACCACCTTCTCAAGGGCAACTAGGGATGGGCAATAAATGCCGGCCTTGCTAGCGACGCCCACATTCCATGAACGAATTAAAAAAAGAGAAAGGATTGCATTTATTTAGTGCCATTTCATGACCTCAGGTCACTATGGGGTTTGACTTTTGCGATGAGAATGCGCCAAATCACTCAGCTGCCCAAAGATGCATCACACAAGTGACAAGAGGCCTGGCTTGCAAGGGAAAGGAGATCAAGAATTCAACAGACTGACCCAAGTCACCGGGCTCCCGAGAGTCAGAGCATTGTACAGTCCACAGGAGCATCGACAGAGGACTGAACCTGACCGCTACACATCAGGGGGACTTACCAAACTAACAAATAACACAGGAGACTACAGGAAGACAGAATGAAACAGGCAAACAGGTGGCAGATGCAGTTTAATGCAGAGATGCGAAGTGGCACAGGTTTTGTGAAAAACAACACAGTGGAAGAACTCACACCCTAAATCATACAGCGCAGAAGGAGCCTATTCGGCCCATCGTGCCTGTGCTAGCTCTTTGAACGAGCTCTCCAATTAGTCCCACTCCCCCCTGCTCATTCCCCACAGCCCTGCAAATGTTTCCTTTTCAAATTATGTATCCAATTCCCTTTTGATTTTTTTCCCCTGGTTGCTCTTAGCAGCATCCTGGAGATTTAGTCTTCCATTCCCAGAGACTCCAGGACATTCCTGGAGGGTTGACGACCCCACTTGTAGGTGCTGGTGTTCCCGATTTATTTTTCGGCCGGCACAGACGCGATGAGCAGAATGGCCTCCTTCTGTGCCGTAAATATCTATGATTCAATTCAAGAGGGACTTCACTGTACTCCCTGAAGCTTTTTGGGACACCCTGAGACATGATACGTAGAATCATACAGCACAGAAGGCCATTCGGCCCATCGTGCTGGTACCGGCTCTTTGAAAGAGCTCTCCAATTAGTCCCCACTCCCCCCTGCTCTTTCCCCATAGCCCTGCATACGTGTCCTTTTCAAATATATTCCAATTCTCTTTTGAAAGTTACTATTGAATCTGCTTCCACCGCCCTTTCAGGCAGTGCATTCCAGATCTCAAAAACTCGCTGCGTAAATAGAATTTGCTATTATGAATGCAAGCTCTTTCTAATTACTTTCCACATAAAGGCAGGCTCAGCTCTCAACTCGACGCCCCTTGCTGTGTAAAAGGCACTTACTTCTCCTTTGAGCCGCTTGTAGAGTCTGCGTGCGATCATGCCTCGGACACAGGCCTGGATGGTGATGACTGCCCAGAAGCGATGACGGAACGCTCTTCGCACCAGGTACCCCCGACAACGGGCCTGGAACATGATGATTCTCTTGCGGGCAAAGTGATACTGTGTGCAGAGCTTACGGGATCGATACAGAGCCTGCAGTCTGGAGAATCCGATTCTCATCTAAACAAGGTTTTAAAAAGAGAAACATTGAAATTTATTTTATTTTAATTTTTTTTAAAACAACACGGTGTAATTTCTGTTTCCCGCACTAACCACTCTTGTACCTGAGCACAAGAACATAAGAATTAGGAGCTGGAGTCGGCCACACGGCCCCTTGAGCCTGCTCCGCCATTCAAAGAAGATCATGGCTGATCTTCGACCTCAACACCACCTTCCCGCACTATCCCCATATCCCTTGAAAGCTAAATTATCAGCCATTTCTTAGGCTGCGGAGTCATACTCACTAGGACAGAGGTCACCCAAACCAATATCACGGAGGACCTTAATGGCCAACATAGACATGTATCCCATAAGTTTTCACCATATTTGACAGGTCCACGTCTTGGGCTGATGCACCTAAGTTTCCTGAAGGAACAAGTCTACAAATGTGGGTGTGCCTTACGAAATTTGACTTTGCAGTAGATGAGATGGTGCCGAAAAAAACTAAAACAGAATACATCACAGTCTACTTTTACACAAAGTGGAATTTTTTAATTTTTTTTTAATTCATTCATGGGATGTGGACGGCATTGGCAAGGACAGCATTTATTGCCCATCCCTAATTGCCCTGGAGAAGGTGGTGGTGAGCCCCCTTCTTACATAGATTACATAGATACATAGAAGATAGGAGCAGGAGTAGGCCATCCGGCCCTTCGAGCCTGCTCCGCCATTTAATGAGATCATGGCTGATCCTCCAATTCAGTATCCCATCCCCGCCTTCTCTCCGTAACCCTTAACCCCTTTTGCCTGTAGAAATATATCTAATTCCCTCTTAAATATATTTAATGAGCTGGCGTACACTGCCCTCTGTGGCAATGAGTTCCACAGGTTCACCACCCTCTGAGTGAAGAAATTCCCCCTCATTTCTGTCCTAAATGGTTTAGCCCTTATCCTTAAATTATGTCCTCTAGTTCTGTTCTCACCCGCCAAGGGAAACATTCCTTCTGCATCTAGTCTGTCTAGACCTGTCAGAATTTTATACACTTCTATGAGGTCCCCTCTCAATCTTCTAAACTCCAGTGTGTACATCCCTAAACTACATAGTCTCTCCTCATAGGTCAATCCCGCCATTCCTGGTATCAGCCTGGTGAATCGCCGCTGCACCCCCTCCATGGCAAGAACATCTTTCCTCAGATGAGGCGACCAAAACTGTACACAGTACTCGAGGTGTGGTCTCACCAGTGCCCTGTACAGCTGCAGCAAGGTATCCCTGTTCCTGTATTCCAACCCTTTTGCTATGAAGGCCAGCATACCGTTTGCCTTCTTGACCGCCTGTTGCACCTGCATGCTCGCCTTCAGTGACTGGTGTACAAGAACACCCAGGTCTCTCTGTACTTCCCCCTCTCCCAATTTATTGCCATTTAAATAATAATTTGCCCTCCCGTTCCTGCACCCAAGGTGGATAACTTCGCACTTGTCCACATTATAGTGCATCTGCCATTTATCCGCCCAATCACCCAGTCTGTCCAAATCGCTCTGGAGCTTCCTGGTCTCCTCCTCTGAGCCCACCCCCCCTCCTAGTTTAGTGTCGTCTGCAAATTTGGAAATGCTGCATCCGACTCCCTGATCCAGGTCATTAATGTAAATTGTGAACAGCTGGGGACCCAGGACAGATCCCTGCGGTACCCCACTTGTTACTGCCTGCCATTCAGAAAATGAGCCGTTTATTCCAACTCTCTGTTTTCTATCTGACAGCCAGTTCTCTATCCACGTCAATACTTTCCCCTTTATCCCATGAGCTTCAATTTTCCATGCTAATCTTTTATGTGGGACCTTGTCGAAGGCCTTTTGGAAGTCCAGGTACACCACATCTACTGGCTCTCCCCCATCTATTTTACCAGTTACTCCCTCAAAAAATTCCAATAGATTAGTCAAGCACAATTTACCCTTTGTAAATCCATGTTGACTCTGTCCTATCCTGTCCCCATTTGCTAAGTGCTCCGCTATTTCATCCTTAATGATGGACTCCAGCATTTTGCCCACAACTGATGTAAGGCTTACAGGTCTGTAATTACCTGCTTTTTCCCTACCCCCCTTTTTGAATAGTGGGGTAACGTTAGCTACCCTCCAATCCATGGGCACTGTTCCCGAGTCTAATGAATTCTGAAAAATCATACTTAGTGCATCCGCTATCTCTAGGGCCACCTCCTTCAGCACCCTAGGATGCATGTTATCAGGCCCTGGGGATTTGTCCGCCTTCAATCCCTTTAGCTTCCTTAACACCATATCCTTAGAGATATTGACTTGCGTCAGTTCCTCCTTTGCCAATGTCCCTATTTTTCCCCGATATCCCAGGGAGGTTTTTTGTGTCTTCCTTCGTAAAGACTGACCCAAAGTATGCATTTAGTTGGTCTGCCATTTCCTTATTTCCCGTTATATATTCCCCCGTATCTGACTGCAATGGACCAACTTTGGTTTTCACCAGTCTTTTCCTCTTGATATACTTATAAAAGCTTTTGGAGTTAGTTTTTATATTTTCTGCCAGCTTGCTTTCGTAAGCTATTTTGCCCCTCTTGATTAAGCCCTTTGTCCTCCTTTGCTCTATCTTAAACTGTTCCCAATCTTCCGCTCTGGCGCTTTTTTTGGCTATTTTATACGCCCTATCTTTGGATTTTATGCTGTCTCTAATTTCCCTGTTATCCACGGTTGAGTCACCTTTTTAGATTTCCTTTTATGCCAGATTGGTATAAACAATTTTTGCAATTTTGTCATTCTATCTTTAAATGCTTGCCATTGTTTATCTACCTCCAGTCCTCCCAGGAACGTTGTCCAATCAGACCTACTCAGTTCCCGTCTAATGGCATCATAATTCCCCTTGTTTAAATTCAGGACCTTAGTCTCTGAGTCAATTTCTTCGCTCTCCATTTCGAGTGAGAAATCGATCATGTTATGATCGCTCTGACCCAAGGGTCCCCGTACAACAAGATTACTAATTAGTCCCTTCTCATTGCACAGTACCCAGTCCAATATAGCCTGTTCCCGAGTTGGTTCCTCGACATATTGATCCAGATAACCATCCCTTAAACACTCAAGGAATTCCTCCTCCTCCTCATTATTTTTACTGATTAGGCTAGTCCAATCTATATGTAAGTTAAAGTCACCTATGATGACAGCTGTGCTCTTATTGCACGCTTCTCTAATTTCCCTCGTGATGCCCTCCCCAACCTCTATTTTACTATTTGGAGGCCTATATACCACTCCTATTAATGTTTTTCGCCCCTCGCTATTTCTTAGCTCCACCCATATAGATTCTGTATTAACTGAGTTAATATCCTTCCTTTCAATTGCATTTATCCCCTCTTTTACCAGCAATGCTACCCCTCCTCCCTTTCTTTTTTGTCGATCCTTCCTAAATACTGAATACCCCTGTATGTTAAGCTCCCAGCCCTGCTCACCCTGCAACCATGTTTCCGTAATCCCAATTAGATCATAATTATTAACCTCTATTTCTTGAACCGCTGCAGTCCATGTGGTGAAGGTGCTCCCACAGTGCTGTTAGGGAGAGCGTTCCAGGATTTTGACCCAGCGACGATGAAGGATCGGCGATATATTTCCAAGTCATGGTGTGTGACTTGGAGGGGAACTTGGAGGCGGTGGTGTTCCCATGCGCCTGCTGCCCTTGTCCTTCTAGGTGGTAGAGGTCGCGGGTGTTGGAGGTGCTGCCGAAGAAGCCTTGGCGAGTTGCTGCAGTGCATCTTGTAGATGGTACACACTGCAGCCACGGTACGCCGGTGGTGGAGGGAGTGAATGTTTAAGGTGGTGGATGGGGTGCCAATCAAGCGGGCTACTTTGTCATAAATCCTTTAACTATTCTTGTAATTTTTATTTAAATACTGTCGTGTGCAAGTAAAGGCAAACAATGATGGGGACCCAACCTTTAAGGTAATTGCAACAACATTTACAAACTGCTGGAAAATGTAACATGATCCTCTCTCCAGGAGTATGGCCAACCAGAGCTGCCAACCCTATCCACGAGGAAAGTTGCAATCTGCATAAAAGACTAAGAACTAATGAGAAATGGTTAACTTACCGCACTGAAGTTCTTCCGGCACTGATACCCTCGCCAATACCTCTGAATCAACATCACTGATTTTCTTATTTTAACAAAATTTGACCTGTGGAAGATTTTGAAATTTTTAAAATCCAGAATCTAAGACGTTTTCTTAAAAAAAAACTGCAGCACCATAATCATATTACCATACATGGATATGCCAACATCCCCAGCATCGAAGCTTTGACCATGCTCGATCAGCTCCGATGGACGGGTCACATTGTCCGCATGCCCGATACGAGACTCCCAAAACAAGCGCTCTACTCGGAGCTCCGACACGGCAAGAGAGCCCCAGGTGGGCAGAGGAAACGCTTCAAGGACACCCTCAAAGCCTCCTTGAAAAAGTGCAACATCCCCACCGACACCTGGGAATCCCCGGCCCAGGACCGCACAAAGTGGAGGAGAAGCATCCGGGAAGGTGGCGAACACCTCGAGTCTCTTCGCCGGGAGCAAGCGGAAGCCAAGCGCACGTCAACCCAAGCACCCCACCCACCCGCCCCTTCAACCACCGTCTGCCCCACCTGTGACAGAGACTGTAGGTCCCGCATTGGACTCATCAGTCACCCGAGACCTCATTTTTAGTGTGGAAGCAAGTCATCCTCGGTTCAGAGGGACTGCCTAAGAAAACGACATGGATAGCCGTCAACTGGTATTAGCATGGGCTAGCTGCAGAGTAAGCTCCCCCTCTAATCGAAGGTGTCAGCCGTGGCTCACTGGGTTAACACTCTGGCTGGAACTCAAGTGCAGTTCTTGGAGGTGAGAGAGAGAGAAAGTAATATATTGTGGAACTTCACAAAAAAAAGGCACTGGAGAAGGTGCAAAAAATAGATTTACAAAAGGACAATACCAGAACTGAGGTTATAATGATCAGGAAAAACTGAACAGGCTTTTAGAAAAAAAAAGGCTGAGGAGTGACCTAATAGAGGTCTTTAAAATTCTGAAAGGGTTTTAATAGGGTAGACACAGAAAATGTTTCCATGTGTTGGGAAGACCAAAACTAGGGGTCATAAATAGAAGATAGTCACTAATAAATCCAATAAGGAATTAAGGAGAAACTTCTTTTACCTAGAGTGTGGTTGGAATGTGGAACTCACTACCAGAGGGAGTGGTTGAGGCGAATAGTATAGATGCATTCAAGGGGAAGCTGGATAAACACATGAGGGAGGAAGGAATAGAAGGCTAGGGTGATGGGGTGAGATGAAGTAGGGGTGAGAGGAGGCTCGTGTGGAGCATAAGCACCGGCACGGAGCAGATGGGCCGAATGGCCTGTTTCTGTGCTGTACGTTCTATCTAATTCTATGCAGATCAGGAAAATTGAACATCCCTGTGTGTTAAAACAGACGGAATGGAGTTCATGATGAGGTGCATGACGGAAGGAGCAGGATTGCGGGTCAAGTAGCCTTTTCTTATTTAAATTATTCGAAATCTCGGTTAATTAACTCCAATGCTCGGTGGAGGGCGTACAGCGAATCAGATGTTGGGATATATCAAAGAGTCAACATTCAGCCGAAATAGTGAGGTAATCCTGCCACTTTATAAATCATTGGTGTGCCCGCACTTGGAGCACGGTGTACAGTTCTGGTCACCACAGTACAAAAAGGATATTACAGTTATTGAAAGGATAGAGAAGAGAGCGACCAGACTGATGGAGGGATTGGGTTGTGAGCAGTGATTATGAAAATTGGGCATGTTCTCACTGGAAAAGAGAAGGAAGGTCGAGAGGTGATACGATTGCTGTTTTTAGGATTGTAAAGGGACTAGATAATGTCGACCGTGACAATCTGTCTCGTCTCATCCAGAACATTAGAACCAGAGGACACGGCCTGCGCTCGAAAGAGCGTACATTCAAAACTAATCTGCGGAAACTGAGCGAGTGGTCAATCTATGGAACAGGCGCCCTCAGGAGACGGTGGAGGCAGTTAGTGTTGATTCCTTCAAATGCAAATTAGATTTCATTCAGAAAAAGAAATTTTGGGATATTATATACGAGTAATATGGTGAGTGTAGCATACTTGAGGGGGACGGGTGAGTTTGGACCCATGGTCCCCAAAGCTCTCCACCACTGGGGGTTTTCCTCGCCTCATGTCTGGGTCTGTTGTAGACTCATTGATAGAGATTGATCGCCGTGATTAGTCAACAGCTCCCATTATCGTTGTATCATCGACTACCAGGATGGTGGAAGGCGAACTAGATGGATGTTGGTCTTTTTACAGTTAGAAATTCCCATGTTCCTGATGTAGCGAATGTTATCCAAACAAAATTGAACTCCTCTTCTTCCAATTATAAATGATATATAAAATATAAGTAATAAAGGTTCTAATATATTAAGGTTAAAGCCAAAAGTTCACAGCACTTTGAGGTGGAGGGATTTAGATTGAAAGAAAGAGAGGCCGATGTCCTCACATGATCATACACTTCCTTCCCTATTCGCCCAAACATAGACCAATCAGGAATAGCATTATTCACTCGTTTCACATTCATAACCAATTAGAAACTCTCAACGTTGCCAGTTGACCTTTCCCTGTGGTTGTTTCCCCTGGCTGGAGTGTCTAGAACTAGGGGAGCACAGTCTCAGGATAAGGGGTCGGCCATTTAAGACCGAGATGAATAGAAATTTCTTCACTCAGAGGGTTGTCAATCTATGGAATTCTCTGCCCCAGAGGGCTGTGGATGCCGAGTTGTTGAGTATATTCAAGACTGAGAGCGATAGATTTTTGGACTCTAGGGGAATCAAGGGTTATGGGGATCGGGCGGGAAAGTGGAGTTGAAGTCGATGATCAGCCATGATCTTATTGAATGGCGGAGCAGGATCGAGGGGCCGCAAGGCCGACTCCTGCTCCTAATTCTTATGTTCTTGTGAGTAGCAGGGTAACATGATTAGACTAGATCGCTCCAGTTGAAAGGAGCCAAACAGCTTCCTTCTGTGGTGAAATGTCAGTGATTCGCTTTGCAGTTGGACGGCAACATTCAAAAGACGTTTTACCAAATAGCCTTCCGTAAATCTGGGGACTTTTGAATAAAGCGGGGCTGCTCCAGTGTCTGATGAGCCCTACCTGTCTTTGAATCCTCGAACCACTTTCTGAATGAGGATGACCCTGTCTGTGATTGCCTTGTCTCTTTCTATCTCCAGCAACATGTCATGGTGATCCTGAAAAAAAAAAAGTATATAATCAAAAAAAAATCCACTGCTCACCAAATAAACCCTATTCAGGGATGGGGGGGCAATAATCCTCAATTAGATACCAGAACAACAACAACTTGTATTTATATAGCACCTTTAACGTAGTAAAACGTCCCAAGGCACTTCACAGGAGTATTTTAAGACAAAGAAATGACACCGATCCACATAAGGCTAAATTAGGGCAGGTTGGTCAAAGAGGTAGGTTTTAAGGAGCGTCTTAAAGGAGGAAAGAGAGGTAGCGAGGCAGACAGGTTTAGGCAGGGAATTCTAGAGCTTAGGGCCTAGGCAACAGACGGCACGGCCACCAAAGGTTGAACGATTATAATCAGGGACGCTCAACAGGGCAGAATTAGAGGAGCGCAGATAGCTCAGGGGGGTTGTGGGGCTGGAGGAGATTACAGAGATAGGGAGGGGCGAGGCCATGGAGGGATTTGAAAACAAGGATGAGAATTTTGAAATCGAGGCGTTGCTTAACCGGGAGCCAATGTAGGTCAGCGAGCACAGGGGTGATGGGTGAACGGGACTTGGTGCGAGTTAGCACACGGGCAGCCGAGTTTTGGATGACTTCAAGGTTACACCCTACTTGTGTGGAGAACTGTATTTCCCCTTCCAGCAGCCTAGATCTTTGCTAATATCTAACATTTCCTACTGTTGTCTAGGCAACAGACTGGTCTAGAATCATGGGAGTTCTGGAAATCTGTAATTCTCTTCCCCCAATAAAGCTGTTGCGGCTACGTCAATTCAAAATTTCACCCAGACTGATAGATAAGGGATATTAAGGGTTTATAGAACCAAGGCGGGCAAATGGAGTTAAGATACAGATCAGCCATGATCTAACTGAATGGTGGAACAGGCTCGAGGGGCTGAATGGCCCACTCCTGTTTCTTCCATAAAACACTAGCTAGGTCTCAGCTAGAGTACTGTGTGCAGTTCTGGTCACCACATTACAGGAAAGATGTGATTGCACTAGAGAGGGTACAGAGGAGATTTACAAGGATGTTGCCAGGAGTAGAGAATCCTAGCTATGAGGAAAGACTGGATAGGCTGGGTCTGTTTTCCTTGGAACAGAGGAGGCTGAGGGGAGACCTTATTGAGGTGTATAAAATTATGAGGGGCCTAGATAAAGTGGATAGAAAGGACCTATTTTCCCTTAGCAGAGGGGGCACAGATTTAAAGTAATTGGTGGAAGGTTTAGAGGGGATTTGAGGGGAAATTTCTTCACCCAGAGGGTTGTGGGGGGTCTGGAACTCACTGTCTGAAAGGGTGGTAGAGGCAGGAACCCTAACCACATTTATAAAGTACTTGGATGTGCACTTGGGATGCTGTAACCTGCAGGGCTACGGACCAAGAGCTGGGAAGTGGGATTAGGCTGGATAGCTCTTGTTCTGACGAAAAGGTCATCGACCTGAAACGTCAACTCTGTTTCTCTCTTCACAGTTGCTGCCTGACCTGCTGAGTATCTCCAGCATTTTCTGTTTTTATTTCAGATTTCCAGCATCTGCAGTATTTTCTTTTTGGATAGCTCTTGGTTGGCCGGCGCGGACACGATGGGCCGAAATGGCCTCCTTCCGTGCTGTAACTTTCTATGATTCCTATTTTCTTAGAGGAGAGCACCTGGTGGTTCTCTGCGGTTAGATTGAGAGCCGGCGGTCGTTCTTGGTTTGGACCAAGGAGTTCTCCACATGTTGCTGTCAGTGTGTCCCCATTTTTGGCTGACAGGCGAGTTACTAGGGTACAACAGATCCTCTCCGAGAGATGAACCTTCACACCTCCATGAGGTTCTCCATCTAGTGGCCCGACTGAGAAAGGCCCAACCTTTCATGATAGCAAAATACTGCGGATGCTGGAAAATTGAAACGACAACAGAAAACGCTGGAAAAACTCAGCAGGCCAGGCAACATCCGTGGAGAGAGAAACAGAGTTAACGTTTCAGGTCAAAGACCCTTCGTCAGACTGAGAAAAAAAAAATCAGGAAATGAAACAGATAAAAAAGCAAGGGGGAGGCTGGGGGGGGAGGAATAACTATGGTAAGTAGGGACATTAAGAGATGCTCAAGGCAAGACGAGATGGTAATGGGACAGGTTAAGAAACAAAAGATGGCTAGAAGTGTGAAATGCTGGCAGAATGAGAGACAGCTGCCGTAGGGGGAGAGAGAGAAAAAAAAAGGAAAAAGGCACGAACCAAAAGGGTGGATAAAATGCCGAGGTTATGATCTGAAATTGTTGAACTCGATATCGAGTCCGGAAGGCTGTAAAGTGTCTAATCGGAAGATGAGGTGCTGTTCCTCGAGCTTACGCTGAGCTTCCGTGGAACAATGCACGAGGCCGAGGACGGTGAGGTCTGAGTGGGCGTGGAGAGGTGAATTAAAATGACAAACGACTGGAAGCTCGGGGTCACCCTTACGGACTGAACGGAGGTGTTCCGCAAAGCGGTCGCCCAATCTGCGTTTGGTCTCCCCAACCTTTTATGCTGCACTGAAGCCCAAGGTCAGAATTGTGCCTTGGCCATCTTCAGGAAAGATTAAGGCAAGTCTACCTTGCCTTCTCCTTTCCCCTTTGTGCCACACACACACGTGGCCAAATAAGTTTATGGGGAAACACTGCCTGCTTCTACAATGCCTCATCTCAGCTTAAGATTTTTGCATATTATAGTCTAGTTGAGACAGAGCATTCACTGAAGGTGGGGTGGGGAGAGTAATATGGATTCAAATGCATATTAGATGTAAAAGTAAACCTTTAGCCCTACACAGCAATCAGGAACTATCATTGCGTTTTTCTATTAATAGCCAAATGCAGTCAGAAACATTTGAAGACCATTACTTTTCCCTCGACTCATTCTACTTTACTTCAATCCTGTCCCATTCTACCCGATTTTAATCCTAAAAAAAAAAATGCATTAAAAACAAAATCTCTCAGCACACACCCACACGTTTCCCACAAGTTTCCATGACGATGACCTTCCACGATCATCACTGTCCCATCAGACGATCCGGCGTTTCCGGACAGGAAGCCGAGCTCTCCTGCTATCCTCAGCAACAAAAAAAAAACAAAGCAGCTTCCTGACAGCAACAGCTGAGAATCTCTGATAAACCCACCGTGGGTGGATGGAGGAACAGTGTTATTCTCCAACAGCCAGCAAACCAATCTCAGCACGGTCACAACAAGAACTAGCATTTATATAGCGCCTTTAACGCAATAAAACCTCCCAAGGCACAACTGTCAAACAATATTTGACACTAAGCCACATAGAGAGAGATATTAGGGCAGATGACCAAAAGCTTGGTCAAAGAGGTAGGTTTTAAGGAGGGTCTTAAAAAGGAGGGGAGCGAGGCGGAGGGGTTTAGGGAGGGAATTCCAGAGCTTAAGGCCCAGGCAGCTGAAGGCACGGCCGCCAATGGTGGAGCGATGGAAATCGGGGATGCGCAAGAGGCCAGAATTGGAGGAGCGCAGAGATCTCGACAGAAAACAAGTAAATAATTCCTCGTCCGTGGGATCACTCATTAGTGAGTTCCTAGCTAAGAATTGCCACAGAACCCTCTTTATCCCTGGACAATTGTTGGAATGAAGCTGACAGCAGCTATTGCTTCAAAGCCCAATAAGGTTGGTCAATCTCAACCCCACCCTACCCAACTTATCATATCCCTCAATCCTCTCTCTCTCTCTCTCTCTCTCTCTCTCTCTCCCCAGCAATGCATCAAGTTGGCTCTTAAAATCCATTTAGTTTCCTTCAATAGAGAGTTGATTACGCTTTGCGCAAAAAGAGGTTCCTTACTCCCCAATTTTAAAAACTTGTCCCCTCTGGTATTTCAACCCTTTGCTACAGAGAGCAATTTTACCTGGGACAACTTTGGGAATTTCCCTCAATCTTCAAAAAGAGCAAAAGAAGATCTTGTGGGGAAGGGGATGGGAGGGATTGGCATTACTAGGAAGTGAACCAACATGTGGGCATTGGACCAATGCCTCGAGATTAAAATGTAATTTTAAAAAAAAATGGCCACCGACCGATTTGGTCTCCCAGTTTAATCCAGTGCACGATCCCCGTGTGGAACTGCATCAACCTTTTCCAGCCTTCACCAGAGTGCAAGGGGCTGAGAATTTACTTTTAAAGCCAACAAGTAGGGGTGCTCCTGCCACCCCATGTCGGAGGTGAATGGGAATGAACAGAACACAGCAGCACGTTCCCACACACCTGTACACTGACCGAGCTTCCCAAGCAACCTGCGGTCCAGCAAAAGGTCTGGCAGGCAGAACAAGAGTAAAGCAGGGCTGGGTTCCTTGGCCAAAATAAGCTTCATGGGTGAAGGGGGAAGAACATTAAAACCATACTTTTCAAAAAATATATTATGCTTTTTATTTCTTCTTTTGTGTTCAAGGTAAGGGATATAACTGCGGGGCAGCAATGCAACACTTATCCACTTTTGAAGTCCAATGTTGGTGTTGCCAGCTCAGGTTAGCGCAGACTAGATGTAGAGCAAAGGACCTCGAGTCTGCCCCCAATACAACACCTTAACCCCAGTCTCAGAAGGGCACATTCTACTGCGCCAAGGAAACATTCACATTTCCCCATCTGTGTGACGCCGCCAATTTACCGGCGATTGCAGACCCGTGTGCCCTCTAGGAACTAGATTGAGAAAACTGGACCTGGGAGAGGAGAGGGAAGGCAAGTGGCGTCAAGATGGCTTCAAGGTGCTACACCTCAGGATAGAACTCCTGGCCAATATTTATCCCTCAACCGACATCACAAACAGATTACCTGGTCATTATCACATTTCTGTTTGTGGGAGCTTGCTGTGCGCATATTGACTGCCACGTTTCCTACATTACAACAGTGACTACACTTCAAAAAGTGCTTCATTGGCTGTAAAGCACTTTGGGACATCCTGAGGTCGTGAAAGGCGCTATAGAAATGCAACTCCATCTTTTCTTTTTTTGCTCCTGGGCTCTGTTGATGATTAAGCAGCCTGGTTGGCTCGCCAATGAAACCCGCCCATCACGGAGGGCGGAGATGCAGCTCACTTGACTCCAGATAACCCTGCCAGCCAAAGTCCAAACAGGAAGGTTGGTCCTAGCTGAACAAGCACGAGGAGACTCTTGCTATTAAGGGTTCTTACAGCTGGCGAAGACACTTTCATCCATCAGTATGGACTGCATGGGAAGCCAGGAGTTCTAACTTGGTCAGTCAGCACTCCCATCCCCCGCACGCCTTGCACCGCCCCCCTTGCCCGGCACTCTGATTGCCCCCTTGCCCTGCCCCACCCCCACCCATCCCATCATCTCCCGGCCATCACCGTCGGAAATGCTCACACACCTTTAGGAAAATCTTAGTCTTCCCAATTTGCCAGTCGCCATCCCGTCCCAGAACGGCCTCTGCTATTCGCTGGCAGGTACCACGCAGATCTCCCTAGGAACGGAGAACATTTAAAAAAAGAGAAATCTTAATCATTAATAAAACCCAAATCGCTCAACTCCAGAACACACTTGATCTCGCATCATGGGGTTCCATCGACTTAGTCGGGCAATGTAGGGCGTTGCTGCAAACTGGGTGTTAGAAGGTTGTAACCACTGCGGAGACAGCTGGGCTCAGTGGGTAGCACTCTTGCCTCTCGAGTTGAGTGGTCCCACTCCAGAGACTTGACCACATAATCTAGGCTGATGCTTCAGTGCAGTACTGAGGGAGTGCTGCATCAGAGGCGCCAACTTTTGGACATGTTCTGAGATCGATAAACTTTTGTCACGCAATGGACTCAAGGGATAGGGAGCAAAGGCGGGTGATGAAAGAAAACTACTAGGCACTTGGTCTAAGCGTTAAACAAAGCTTTAATCAACTGTTTTTCAACATGGAGATCTAGTTGTGTCCTTCACTAGTTCCTGTTGAAGAATGTCCTGAGCAAGCTGGGCCCATGCCCGAGTATTTATATTCTCCCTGGACAGCGCCACCAGCAGGCCGCCCAGTATTATTTCATAAGTCATTCCCACATGAATGACAAGATTCATGTCAGCGGGTAAATGGAGTTGAGGTACAGATCAGCCATGAGCTAATTGAAGGGCGGAAGAGGCCTGAGGGGTTGAATGGCCTACTCCAGTTCCTAAAGTTCCAGTGCCCCATCTGTATGTGAAGATGGATGTAAAAGATCCCGTGGGACTATTTGTAGAAGAGCTGGGGAGTTCTCCCTGTGTCCTGGCCAACACTCATTCCTCAACCGGCATCACTAAACAGATTAAATGGTTGTTTCTCTCATCTGCTGTTGGCGGACGTCGATGTGAGGAAGGGCTGATAAGAGGTTCAAAACTGAGCTTGTCCTTTTATACCAAAACATGGAACAAATAGCTAAAAGCTGTGCGACAAAGGCATCACGAGGGTGGTCACATGGGCTGAGCAAACCTTCGTGTGACCAACACTGAATTAAGTAGGCTGCAGCAACAGGCTGTGCTACTGCGAGAGGTTTGTGAAGGGCCGGGCATGCCTGGTGTACAGCTGGAAAACGCCGATGGAATAGGAATCAACTGGGAAAAAAGGACACACGGAAGATTAAAGCTGACTTGACAAAAGATGAATGGGAGTCGTGTCAAAGAACAGACAAGTGTGGGACCTGGCGGAGTGGAGTCATGAAACCTTACAGGGTTTATGGCCAGCTTGGTTATAAATGGCTAACTGACTTCACCTTCTTCGGCAGCACCTCCCAAAACCCGCGACCTCCGCCACCTAGAAGGACAAGGGCAGCAGACGCATGGGAACACCACCACCTCCAAGATCCCCTCAAAGTCACACACACCATCCTGACTTGGAAATATATCGGCCGTTCCTTCATCGTCGCTGGGTCAAAATCCTGGAACTCCCTCCCTCACAGCACTGTGGGAGCACCTTCACCACACGGACTGCAGGTGTTCAAGAAGGTGGCTCACCACCACCTTCAAGGGTAATTACGAATGGGCAATAAATGCTGGCCTCGCCAGCGATGCCCACATCCCAAGAATGAATTTAAAAAAAATATAAAAAGGAGAACCGTCAAATCATAGACGTTTACTGCACAGAAGGAGGCCATTCGGCCCATCGTGTCTGTGCCGGCCGAAAAAGAGCTATCCAGCCTAATCCCACTTCCCAGCTCTTGGTCCGTAGCCCTGTAGGTTACGGCACTTCAAGTGCATATCCAAGTACTTTTTAAATGTGATGAGGGTTTCTGCCTCTACCACCCTTTCAGGCAGTGAGTTCCAGACCCCCACCACCCTCTGGGTGAAAAAAGTTCTCCTCAACTCCCCTCTAATCCTTCTACCAATTACTTTAAATCTGTGCCCCCTGGTTATTGACCTCTCTGCTAAGGGAAATAGGTCCTTCCTATCCACTCTATCTAGGACCCTCATAATTTTAGACACCTCAATTAAATCTCCCCTCAGCCTCCTCTGTTCCCAAGATAGCAACCCCAGCCTATCCAATCTTTCCTCATAGCCCAAATTCTCCAGTCCTGGCAACATCCTGGTAAATCTCCTCTGTACCCTCTCCAGTGCAAAGTTACCAAATCTTCGGTAAAAAGATTTTGATAAAGAATAAAGTCGTTTTGGTATTTACCTGTTTGTAAGCTGGTTTGACTCCAGGCATCAGCACACGATATCGGTCGACAAACTCCACAAAGGTGTAGCGAATGGGATAACCTGCTCTTCGGATCCGAATGGTCTCCATCATTCCCGAGTACCTCAGCTGACGGACGCACAGCTCCCGGTCAAACAGCTGTCAAGACACCAAACGGTTTCGTCTTATGGCTATTCGAAAATTTAAAAAATTCAGATCCCTGTCCCTGATGGCTCTGCGGGTAAAGGCACGACGCAGTGTGGAACTGAGCCACGTGGATCAGGAAGGCTCCAGGGGCCGACCTTCCGTGCCGTGAGAGGATGGCAGCCATGGTCTCATTCAGAGCCTCAGGATAGGGAATAGGAGGGGAAACAACCCAGGAATCCCAAACTCCCCCACCCTGCCCCTCCCCCTCTCCTAACGCTGTCCCCTGACCCCTGGAGGAAAGGTTGCATTGGTGGATTTCAGGTGAGGGACAGGCCAGATTGTGAAGGCTTTTATGGTCGAATAACCCACCAACGCTTAACTGTCCAAACAGACATGGATCTCCACTTGGATGGTAATTGAATCCCCTGAAAACCTAATCTGGAACGACATAGGAAATGCTGGAAATACACAGCAGGTCTGTAAGGCGATAAGTTCAGGTGATGAGAGTAGATCCTTTATCTGACATCGAAGGACCAGCTATGCCTTTCTCGCATTTACTTCAAAGTTTCCAGAAAGTGCAGGTTTTCCTCCCCATTTGGTAGTGGGGAGCCCTCCATCGCTGAAAGTGCTGCCCCTTCAGATGAGACTCTCGGCCAAAGACCCACCTGCTGGTTCAGGTTGATATTGAAGATTCCAAGGCACTATCCGAAGAGTAGGGTTTCCCGCTGTCCTGGTCAATAGACTTCCCTTAACCGCCAAAGTAACTAGATTAACTAGTTACTCACCTCAGTTGCTCGCTTGCAGGGGGCCATTGCTGGTACAGGGGAAACGATCGAGTAACTAACTGCACTTCGAAAGTGGTCCCGATTTTAACTTCCACCGGCCGGGCGGAAACCGGGCAGAGGCGCAGTTAAAATGAGCCCCCGCCACTTACCCGAATGCCGGGGGCCGATCTCACGGGTCACCAGCTGCGGGCTCCTGCCACCTGAATTCTGATCTTGCCCGGGTTCGAGAGAAAATTTATGGCCGTTAAGACCGACTGGGCTTTCCACGTCCCCCTGGACTCTGAGTTCATCGCCCTACCTGCACCCCCACTTTAATAATTGAGGGGGGCACTGCAAGCCCTTGCCACATGATCTACATACAAGTAATTCTTACTTATCACCACCACTGCAAAAACACCTTCAACAGAGAGACGGTAGGTGGTTTTTTCTGGCTTCTAGTTGTCGCAAAAAACAAAGTGCACTTGGAGTTTACGATTTCATTACATCTTGCGCACAGTGGAAATCTCCCAGTGTTTGTTTTCTTTTTAAAAACTCCCTGCTCTGTGACAGATAACAACCTCCAAAATTTCCAGGCCTTTTCCTCACAAGCTCCCGTACTTAAAACAAGCACCCTTTCCTTTCCTTTCCTATTTAGTGGCTGGGCAGTGATTTACCCGAGCTTTTGCGATTTATATTCCCTACTCTCATCTCCTCCTCCAAAAATTTCACACACAGATTAAATAATAACGCGTCGCGAACCGAAGACGTTTGCCGATTTTCCTACCATGGACTTCTTGTACTCGTTGGGCTTGATGCAGCGAACGAAGAAGGGTTGACAGACACCGAGGGTTCTCATCAGCAGGTCCAGCGACCGCTTAAACTGGCTGCTGAGGGTCGGTGAGCGTTTCCGAGTCTCCGCTCCCTGGGAAGCAAGAAAGACAATGGAATTTTGAAACACAGGAAGCAATGAAACAACAAGAGACACTTTCCTTTGGAGCATTTGCTGCCATGACCCTTCGGGGTCATTCCCATTAACTCTTGCACCACTGCTCAGTATTTAAAGGGGCAGAACAAACTTGCATTTATATAGCGCCTTTCACTACCTCAGGGCGTCCCAATGCGCTTTACAGCCAATGAAGTACTTTTTTTTAAGTGTAGTCACTGCTGTAATGTAGGGAAACGCGGCAGACAATTTGCGCACAGCAAGCTCCCACAAACAGCCATGTGATAATGACCAAACACTGGGGATAACGCCCCTGCTCTTCTTTGAAATAGTGGCCACGGGATCTTCTACGTCCACCCGAGAAGGCAGACGGGGCCTCTGTTTAACGTCTCATCCGAAAGACGGCACCTCCGACAGTGCAGCACTCCCTCAGCTTAGATTATGTGCTCAAGTCTCTGGAGTGGGACCGGAACCCACAACCCTTATGACTCAGGGGAGAGAGTGCTGCTCACTGAGCCACCTTGAAGGGAGGGAACCATTTAATTTCTGTCTCTATGCACTCCCCCCACCCCCGAAAAGAAAATCATTCTCTCATCTGGAAGAGCCAAGCAGAAAATGGTCATTATGCAACAACAATGTGTGTTTATATAGCGCCCTTAATGTAGTGAACCGTTCCAAGGCGCTTTGACACTGAGCCACATAAGGAGAAATTAGGGCAGATGACCAAAAGCTTGGTCAAAGAGGTAGGAATTAAGGAACATTTTAAAAAGGAGAGCGCAGTGAAGAGGTTCAGGGAGGGAATTCCAGAACTTGGTGCCTAGATATCTGAAGGCACGACTGCCAATGGTGGAGCGATTAACATCGGGGATGCGCAAGAGGCCAGAATTGGAGGAGCGCAGATATCTCGGAGGATTGCAAGGCTGTAGGAGATTAGAGATGGGCCATGGAGGGATTTGAAAACACGGATGAGAATTGTAAAATTGAGGCATTGCCGGATACTGCATTGTGAATATCATGTGACCGTAAACAGGACTAATTTTACTCCAACAATTATCCTTCTATTTCCTCCTATACTTTTATTCCTCTTGTAGGTGGTTCACTAATGTGCACTGCAGTTAGATTATATTGCAGTCCCCAAATGCCCAGCACAAAGGAATGAAGGAAAAATAACTAGATTTATTATGGTTTTACAGCAGCATCTCTCCTCTTGGGCGGGACATTTGGAAAAGTTCTGATCGGTTTAGGCTTTGCCCGCCCATCAATCAACCACCCTAACAATGCACAGTGGCTCTCCCCATTCAGTGAGGGCTACATGGAATAGGCTAATCAATTCAAATCCACAAATCATTTAGGAACATTAGGAATTGCAAGACCGAGGTCCATCGAGCTCACCTTCCGCCATCCTGGTAATCGATGATACAACGATAATGGGAGTTGTTGACTAATCACAACAATCAATCTCTATCAATGAGTCTACAACAGACCCAGACATGAGGCGAGGAAAACCCCCAGTGGTGGAGAGCTTTGGGAACCACAGATCCAAAGTTACCTGTTCCTCCCGAGCAATGCTACACTCCCCACACCTCACGTCTCAAATTACTCTCATACTCTATCCCAAAATATGATCTGGTAAGTATTATTTAAATACTATATTTGAGCTACATAATGTAGATTTTAGCCTGGACAGACCACCTCTTTCTATTCTTTACATAGAAATTACAGCACAGAAACAGGCCATTTGGCCCAACTGGTCTGTGCCAGTGTTTACGCTCCACACAAGGCTCCTCCCACCCCTACTTCATCTCACCCCATCAACACAACCTTCTACTCCTTTCTTCTCATGTATGTATCCAACTTCCTCTTGATGGTTCCCCTCCTTATGCAAGGGAGAGAGATTTCTTACAAAAGTGACAGACTGCAATCAATGTCCCCCCCGGTGAGCCGCACTGCCTCCCCAATGCACGGCCAATTCAAGTTTTTGCACATGCGCGGTATCTACAGCGTAAAAGCCGGTGAGCGGCCTGTGCGGGACCTCGCAGACGACTGCGCGGCCACGTGCGCGCGCACAGCTTAGCGGGGGAACATTAACTGCAATCTATTTGAACAGGTGGAGGTACATGTTCACCTCTGGTGCTCTTGGTAGAGGGTCGCCAATCCTCCAAAATACTCCTGGAGTCGCCAGGAAATAAAAGATTAAAGTCCTGGACGCTGCTGTGAGCAAAACCCAGGAGAAAGATCAAAGTTTGGTGGGGAGGGGTTAAAAAAAGTGTGTTTTTATCCTTTGAATGGTAAGGGAGTCAAGGGTTATGGGCGCGGGCAGGGCAGTGGAGCTGAAGCCAAGATCAGATCAGCCATGATCTCATTGAATGGCGGAGCAGGCTCCAGGGGCCAAATGACCTACTCCTGCTCCTATTTCTTATGTTCTTGACTGAGGGCGGGGCGGTTGGAGGTGGGAGGTCATGTGGTGAAACCTCCAGGAACATGGCCAGTCAGAACTGGCGCCCCCTAGTGGCTCACTGGGGCTGCACCGTTCGAATATTGGGTGAGCTGCCCATGATTATTCCATCGGCTCGTTTTAATGGATGGAAAAACATGAACAACACACACTCGGTGTTTCCGATACGCGCTCCTGGCACGTGAAGCTCTATACCGGGAGCGCGAATGACAAACATTCCCCCCCCCCCCACCCCTACCGAGGAGCTGTGTTTACTCTTCCAAGAGCGGGACACACCAATATAGATTAGATTTTTAACAACTGAATCAACAAGTCTTGCTCCAAATAGTTGAATTCTGGCACATCGAGGTACGACCTGCATCAGTGTCTGATTTTGACAGCAAAACTGAGACTTCCACCAACACATTTTCCATGTCTGGCACCTATTGTTAACCTCCAGCACGCCACTAGTTCCACCCATGCACCAAAAACGTGATTTAACCCCAACCCTGCAAGATCATTTACCATTGTGTCAAGATAATGGCCCGTATATTCCGACGTGCCTACGGGTGTGTACGAGCTGTGTACGCACCCGTAGGGACATCGGAAATGGCGGTTTCAGGCATGCGAAGCGCACGCGCTGAAAACCGGCATTTCAGATCGGTCAGGAATGCTCGACAGATCGGATGCCTGCCCTGGAGAAGGGCCTCTGCGGGTGGAGAGTTCCGCTTTCTGTAGAACCACCGCCGCTAAAAACCCTTAGAAATCTTACGCCTGGTAAAAGCAGGCATGAGGCCTGCTTTTACCAGCATAAGAGTGTTGAAAAAAGTAAAAAAAATAATTTTTTAAATACTTTTTTAAAAAAAGTTTATTTTCAGCCCTGCAAAAATTTGTTTAAAATATTTAATTTATTGTCATTTTAACTCATTTTAAAAACCATGATTTTTAAAAGAAATGTATTTAATGTTTTACTGTGTTTTTGGGGTGATCTCCACTCATATTTGACGGGTCTCTGTCAAAAGTATGAAGGGAGATTCCCTTCTCCTATTGGTTGGCCTGGCCCACGTGATGCCAGGGAGGCTGCGAACGGCCTGCGCCCCTGGGATACGTGGGCCCCGCGCATTCCGACTGTGGAGAGGCCCAGGAGCGGAAGTGTCCGGCCCTCGGGAGCCCTCAGGTAAGAGTGTAGATTTTTTCCCCCGACAGGAGGCCTCCGCACGCAGGAAGCCTCCGATCGGAAATTACGGGCCATTATTTCCTTTCCCCCACTTTAATGTTGTGGCCCAACAAAAAGACGTCCAGTTTAGTTCCAATGCTGTAATGTGGACTCCCAACTCAAGACCGCGATTGCCCAAACTAATTTCATGTTTACTAGAATGGTTCCAGGGACGAGGTTACGTGCAGAGACTGGAGATGCTGGGATTGTTCTCCTCAGAGCAGAGGAGGTTAAGGGGAGATAATATATATGTTCTTCCCTCCTCAAGATCGTTACCAAAGCAACGGGTTGAATGGAGTTAACGAGTATAAATATTAACAGAATATTGGAGGCTAGCGCAAGGTGGAACAGGGAGAGGTAATATACACTTAATGGCACAGTTTTGAAGAGTGTGCAGGGACAGAGGGGCCTGGGAGTTAATGTGCACAGGTCTCTGAAGGTGGTGGAACATATTGAGAGAGTGATTAGCAAAGCATATGGGATCTTGGGCTTCATAAATAGAGGTCATGATGTGGAGATGTGGAAACTCAGCACCCATGGACCAGTTGAACCAGGAACACTCCTCGTCACGATGGACGTATCGGCACTCTACACCAATATCCCCCACAATGACGGCATCGCTGCGACAGCCTCAGTACTCAACACCAACAACAGCCAATCTCCGGACGCCATCCTACAACTCATCCGCTTCATCCTTGACCACAATGTCTTCACCTTCGACAACCATTTTTTTACCCAAACACACAGAACAGCCATGGGGACCAAATTCGCACCCCAATACGCCAACATTTTCATGCACAAGTTCGAGCAAGACTTCTTCGCTGCACAGGACCTCCAACCAACGCTGTACACCAGATACATCGACGACATCTTCTTCCTTTGGACCCACGGCGAAGGATCACTGAAAGGACTACACGATAGCATCAACAGGTTCCATCCCACCATCAAACTCACCATGGACTACTCCTCAGAATCGGTTTCATTCTTGGACACACGAATCTCCATCAAAGACGGACGCCTCAGCACTTCACTACCACAAGCCCACGGACAACCTCACGATGCTCCACTTCTCCAGCTTCCACCCTAACCACGTTAAAGAAGCCATCCCCTATGGACAAGCCCTGCGAATACACAGGATCTGCTCAGACGAGGAGGAACGCGATGGACACCTACGGACACTGAAAGACGCCCTCGTAAGAACGGGATATGACGCTCGACTTGTCGATCGACAGTTCTGACGGGCCACAGCGAAAAACCGCATAGACCTCCTCAGAAGACGAACACGGGACGCAACCAACAGAGTACCCTACGTCGTCCAGTACTTCCCCGGAGCGGAAAAACTACGCCATGTTCTTCGCAGCCTTCAACATGTCATCGATGACGACGAACACCTTGCTAAGGCCATCCCCACGCCTCCACTACTCGCCTTCAAGCAGCCGCCTAACCTCAAAAGTACCATCGTTCGCAGCAGATTACCCATCTTTCAGGAGAACAGCAACCACGACACCACACAACCCTGCCACGGCAACCTCTGCAAGACATGCCAGATCATGGACACAGATACCATCATCACACGTGAGGACACTACCCACCAGGTACATGGTACATACTCATGTGACTCGGCCAACGTTGTCTACCTGATACGTTGCAGTAAAGGATGCCCCAGAGCATGGTACATCGGCGAGACCATGCAGACACTGAGACAACGTATGAACGGACACCGCGCAACAATCGCCAGGCAGGAGGGTTGCCTCCCAGTCGGGGAACACTTCAGCAGTCAGGGGCATTCAGCCTCGGATCTGCGGGTAAGTGTTCTCCAAGGCGGCCTTCGGGATACACGACAGCGCAAAATCATAGAGCAGAAACTGATAGCCAAGTTCCGCACTCATGAGGATGGCTTCAATCGCGATATCGGGTTCATGTCACGATACAGAACGTGACTTGACATCATGGCCGGTCTTTCCAGCTTTTTTTTAAAAAACTAACACAAGAACCAAACTCAAGTGCAGAGGATATGCAGCCAGCAGGTGTTTTGACACGTTGGACCCCCTGGGACACATCTCATTGTCTTGGCTGTGCTCTTAGTGTGTCTTTGATGTAGGGAAAGATTTGAATACATTTTTTCTGTGTTTATATTGTGAATTCTGGGAGATTCTCTCACAGCTACTCTACCTGAGGAAGGGGCGACAGCTCCGAAAGCTTGTAATTTTAAATAAATCTGTTGGACTATAACCTGGTGTTGTGCGACTTCTCATTTTCATAAATAGAGGCATTGAGTACAAAAGTAGAGAAGTTATGCTGAACCTTTATAAAGCGCTGGTTAGGCCACAACTGGAGTATTGGGTCCAGTTCTGGTCACCACACTTTAGGAAGGATGTGAAGGCCCTCGAGAGGGTGCAGAGGAGATTTACCAGAATGGTTCCGGGGATGGGGGATCTTAGCTACAAGGACAGGTTGGAGAAGCTGGATTTGTTTTCATTCGAGCAAAGGAGGTTGAGGGGTGATTTGATGGAGGTGTACAAGATTATGACGGGTTTGGATAGGTTAGATGGGGAAAGGCTGTTCCCACTAGTTGATGGTACAAGGACTAGGGGGCACAGATTTAAGGAATTGGGCAAGAGATACAGGGGAGACGTGAGGAAAAACTTTACACAGCGAGTGGTGAGGACCTGGAACTCGCTGCCGATGGAAGTGGTGGAAGCGGAGACACAATGTTTTCAAGGGGAGACTGGATAGGCACTTGAGGGAAATAAACCTGCAGGGCTACGGGGACAGAGCGGGGGAATGCGACAGATTGGATTGCGCTACAGAGAGCCGACACGACTCGATGGGCCGAATGGCCTCCTTCTGTGCCGTTATGACTATATAAACGCACCTAAACAGAAAAGCCTCCCCCTCATTAAAAATATGCTGGTTACCATGGCTACATCAGCCTGGAAGATCTGCTTGATGAACTTGTTCTTGGAGGAGTGGACCAGCTGAATGATGTCTCCATGAAGTGTGTCCCGATTCTTCTCCAGAAAACCTGACCAAAAATTAAAGAGGCGACAAAAAACGCACAACTCATGAGTTTTCGGAGGGCAATGTCAAGTGGCAGGATCATGCTGACAGTTACTGTATGTTGACTGTAACAGGACTGGTTGTAAAGCACCCTTTGGTTTTTGTATCCTCCGCCTGGATATTAAATCGGTCATTTATGGAGGAGTCCGTGTCAGATTAGAACACTTGCTCTGGTGTACCAGGACTCCCTCCTTCAGAAGGCTCAGCAATCAGGCCTCTAAAATGTGCGAAGACAAAGCAACAACAGCTCGACGACTGAAGTAGGAACTCACCGACGCGGCACAACTCTTCCGCTCCTTTACATAGTCAGTCACGGCGTGAATACCTCACGGGCAATGTTCCCTGCAGGCGCGGGAATTTGAAATGGGCCACACAGCCCGCTAAAGGGGGCACACCGACATTGCTCAAAGGTGCCATTTCCTGATCCAGGAAGAGTACCCTTCATTTCAAAATCCCAGGCCCAATAGCATGAAACAGCCGAGATATGCTTACAGCAGAAAAATAATTTGCATTTCTGTAGCACCTTCCACAACCTCAGGACCTCCCCAAAGCGCTTTACAGCCAATTAACCGGGTACAGTAGCATCGTGGTCATGTCACTGGACTAGTAATCCAGAGACACGAGTTCAAATCCCATCCACGGCAGCTGGGGAATTTAAATTCAGTTAATTAAATAAATCTGGAATAAAAAAAGCTAGTATCAGTGACCATGAAACTACCAGATTGTTGTAAAAACCCATCTGGTTCACTAATGTCCTTTAGGGAAGGAAATCTGCTGTCCTTACCCGGTCTGGCCAATATGTGACTCCAGACCCACAGCAATGTGGTTGACTCTTAACTGCCCTCTGAAATGGCCTAGCGAGACACTCAGTTGTATAAAGCGGCTCACCACCACCTTCTCAAGGGGCGATTAGGGATGGGCAATAAATGCCAGCCTTGCCCACATCCAGTGAACAAATAAAGAAGTATTTGTTGTAATGTAGGAAACACGGCAGCCAATTTGCGCACAGCAAGCTCCCACTGGCAGGTGGGTCGGTAACCATGGACACAGATTTAAGATAATTGGCAAAAAAGCCAGGGGGGAGATGGGGGAGTATTTTTTTTTTATTATACACAGCAAGTTATGATGATCTGGAATGTACCGCGGAAGCAGATTCAATGGTAACTTTTCCCAAAAAGGAATTGGATAAATACTTAAAAAGGAAAAAAATTACAGGTCTACGGGGAAAGAGCAGGGGGGGAAATGGGACTAATTGGAGCGCTCTTTCAAAGAGCCAGCACAGGCGCGATGGGCCAAATGGCCTCCTTCTGTGCTGTTATGATTCTATAACTAGAATGTTAAGAGGACAACCTTTGTTAGGCCAAATAGCCCTCTCCTCCTTGATTTTTCTTGTACTTACACATTACAAAATGCTATTGCTCCCAACAGTTAAACCTGAATGAGGTGTTATCTGCAACACCTTAAATGGGGTTTCAAGAGAAAAAAGAAAGAGATTAAACAAGCTGGGCTGTTTTGGAGTGCGATTCCAAAATGACTGCTATGGGTACCCCAATATGCTCAACACGGCAGCCTACCTCTGGTTTCATAGTAGACTATCCCAGCAAAATGGCTGATTCCAAATTGGGTTTCATAGTTGTTCTTCGGAGGGATGTAGTAGGTGTTCAGCTTGTGCTGGGAATTCAGTTTATTCAACATTGTTGTGTCCGTACCCTGTCAGGAGATATCTTCGTAAACAGAGTTTGTTTTAAAATAAAAAACACAATGCCCCTTTACAACAACATACAATCTATAAACACGGTTTAAAGGGATACGGTAGCGTAGTGGTTATGTCACTGGGCTAGTAATCCAGAGACCTGGACTAATGATCCGGAGACGGGAGTTCAAATCCCACCACGGCAGCTGGGGAATTTAAATTCAGTTAATTAAATAAATCCGGTAATGGTGACCATGAAACTACCAGATTGTCGTAAAAACCCACCTGGTTCACTAATGTCCTTTAGGGAAGGAAATCTGCCGTCCTTACCCGGTCTGGCCTATATGACTCCAGACCCACAGAGCAATGTGGTTGTTTCTGAACTGCCCTCTGAAATGGCCCAGCAAGACACTCCGTTATAACAAACCGCTACAAGGACTGCAATGGTTCAAGAAGGGCGGCTCACCACCGCCTCTCGAGGGCAATTAGGGATGGGCAATAAATGCTGGCCTTGCCAACATCCCAGGAATGAACATAAAAAAAACACTCGCGCCCAGTTTAGTGGGTATTAAATTTTCCGTTAATGATGCAGCAACTGTTTGATTCTCCCAATGGATTAATCTGCTGCCAAGGGTGGAGCTCATATAGAGCAGGAAGGCCCAAGTTTGGTCTTAGCCAGGGCTACTGTAATGGTACAACAATTGGATTAATTTAACTGGGTTGAGGAGGAGGGGAACATAGCCAGGGCTCTTACTCCTGATCACCGTCCCATAATCCTAAAGGCTCAGGTAAATTTAATGCAATGATCCGCAGAGACCAGGAAGATGGGGTTGAAGGAACACTCAATGCTACTTGTCCAATGCGCCCTTCACCCTAACTTCAGTTTCTACCCACCTCCTTACGAATCCAGTACCGCAGCCACACCCATACCTTGGGGAATTTGCTCTCTTCATCGATGAGGGAAATGATGTTCATGGGCTTGAGCGCAATCATGTCGAGCGCATCCTGGTTGTCGGTGAACTCGATGTGCTGCCAGTTGATGTTCTCCAGGTTGTACTCCTCTTGCTCCAGCTTGAAGACATGGCGCACAAAAAACTGCTGCAGATTTTCGTTGGCGAAGTTTATACAGAGCTGCTCGAAGCTACAACAAAGCAGAGGGATACGCTTAAAACAGCTCGCTAAGGAATCTGACATGCGTCTATCCCCACAATCACATTTCTGACATGGAAAGGCCGGCCAAATTTTTTTTTTTTTTTTTAATTAAATTTCGGGATGTGGGCGTCGCTAGCGAGGCCGGCATTTATTGCCCAGCCCTAGCTGCCCAGAGAAGGTGGTGGTGAGCCTTCGTATACCTGAGTGACTTGCCAGGCCACTTCAGTTAAAATTCAACCATGTTGGTGTGGGGACTGATACCTGGGATGGCAGGAATGACGTATGGAGAGAGATTGGGTCGATTGGGCTTGTATTCGCTAGAGTTTAGAAGAATGAGAGGGGATCTCATTGAAACTTATAAAATTCTAACAGGACTAGACAGACTAGATGCAGGAAGGATGTTCCTGATGGTGGGGGAGTCCAGAACCAGGGGTCACAGTCTAAGGATAAGGGGTAAGCCATTTAGGACTGAGATGAGGAGGCATTTGTTCACCCAGAGAGTGGTGAACCTGTGGAATTCTCTACCACAGAAGGCAGTTGAGGCCAATTCATTAAATATATTCAAGAAGGAGTTAGATATATTTCTTAAGGCTAAGGGATCAAGGGATATGGGGAGAAAGCAGGGACTGGGTACTGAATTTGGATGATCAGCCATGATCGCATTGAATGGCGGAGCAGGCTCGAGGGGCCGAATGGCCTACTCCTGCTCCTATCTTCTATGTTTCTATGACTGGGGTCACATAAAAGCCCAGACCAGGGTAAGGACGGCCGGTTTCCTTCACTAAAAGACATCAATGAACCAGTTGGGTTTTTAGGACAATCCGACAGATTCACAGTCACTTCAAACAGAATTCAAATTCTCAAACTGCCATGGTGGGACTTGGAACTCGCATTCCCTGGATCACTGGTCCAGTAACATAACCACCACACGTTCTGTGAAGAATCGTAGAATGCTACAGGACAGAAACAGGCCTTTTCGCTTATCAACTTTGTGCTGGTGTTTCTCCTCCAGGAGGCAGCTAGCGTCAGCCTTGGCTCTGTGATAGTGCACTTGCCCCAAAGTCGTGGGTTCAAGCATGTAATCTAGGCTGGGAGTGCTGCACTGTCGGAGGTGCCACCTTTGAGGAGGAGATGTTAAACCAGTCCCCTCAGATGGGCATCAAAAGGTCCCACGGCTCTTCACACAGAAGAGCAGGGAAGTTCTCCAAGTGTCCAGGTTAACAATAATGGGCTTGGGATCAAAGCTAGAACTCACACTTTCAACTTGTCAGGCGCTTAACGGCAAAATCAAGCACTGCCAGATAAGGCACCCTCTTATGCTGCCCAAACAAGAAGCCTCAGCCCCAAATAGGAATACTCTCTCCCACACCAGACATTTAAATCTCCCCCCCCCACCCCCACCACCACCACCACCACCGCATCAACCAGCTCATTGCTTCACTGGGAGCTTCCAAGATTGAGATAGCTAGGTTTATGTTGGGTAAGGGCATCAAGGGATTATGGAGCAATGGTGGTAAAATTGAGTTGAGGTGCAGATCAGCCATGATCTAATTGAATGGCGGAACATGCTTGAGATGCTGAATGGCCTCCTCCTGTTCCTAATGTTGCTATGTTACTAAAATCAACTGTCCACTAGGTACCAATATCCTATAAACCATCTAGCACTCAATGCAGTGAAAGGAGCAGCTACCCAAGGTCAAGGACACGGACATAGGAATGTACACAATGCCTATCTCCAACAAGTGACAGTCTAACCACCTCCCCTTGACATTCAATGGCATTACCATCGCCGAATCCCCCACCATCAACATCCTGCGGGTCACCATTAACCAGAAACTGGACCAGCCACATAAATACTGTGGCTACAAGAGCAGGTCAGAGGCTAGGTATTCTGCGGTGAGTGTCTCACCTCCTGACTCCCCAAAGCCTTTCCACTATCTACAAGGCACAAGTCAGGAGTGTGATGGAATACTCTCCACTCACCTGGATGAGTGCAGCTCCAATAACACAAGAAGCTCGACAACATCCAGGACAAAGCAGCCCGCTTGATTAGCACCCCATCCACCACCTTAAACATTCACTCCCTCCACCACCGGCGCACCGTAGCTGCAGTGTGTAACATCTACAAGATGCACTGCAGCAACTCGCCAAGGCTACTTTGGCACCACCTCCCAAACCCGTGACTTTTTCCACCTGGAAGGACAAGGGCAGCAGGCGCATGGGAACACAGAACAGAAATGGGAGAATTTATAATGGGGATCAAGGAAATGGCAGAGCAATTAAACAAATACTTCGGTTCTGTCTTCACGGAAGAGGACACAAATAACTTCCCAGCAATGCTAGGGAACCAAGGGTCTAGTGAGAAAGAAGAATTAAAGGAAATTAGTATTAGTAAAAAAAAGTGCTGGAGAAATTAACGGGACTGAAAGCTGATAAATCCCCAGGGCCTGATAATCTGCATCCCAGAGTACTAAAAGAGGTAGCCATGTAAATAGTGGATGCATTGGTTGTCATCTTCCAAAATTCTATAGATTGTGGAACAGTTCCTACAGATTGGAGGGTGGCAAATGTAACCCCACTATTTAAAAAAAGAGAAAAAAAGGAGGGAACTACAGACTGGTTAGCCTATCCGTAGTAGGGAAAATGCTAGAGTCTATTATAAAGGATGTGATAACAGGACATTTAGAAAATATCAACAGGATTAGACAAAGTCAACATGGATTTATGAAAGAGAAATAGTGTTTGACAAACCTACTGGAGTTTTTTTTGAGGATGTAACTGGTAGAATAGATAAGGGAGAACCAGTGGATGTGGTGTATTTGGATTTTCAGAAGGCCTTTGATAAAGTCCCACATAAGAGGTTAGTGTGCAAAATTAAAGCACATAGGATTGGGGGTAATATACTGGCATGGATTGAAAATTGGTTAACAGACAGGAAACAGAGAGCAGGAATAAATGGGTCTTTTTCAGGGTGGCAGGCGGTGACTAGTGGGGTACTGCAGGGATCACGGCTTGGGCCCCAGCTATTCACAATATATCAATAATTTGGATGAGGGAACCAAATGTAATATTTCCAAGTTTGCTGACGACACGAAACTAGGTGGGGTTGTGAGGAGGATGCAAAGAGGCTTCAAGGCGATTTAGACAAGTTGAGTGAGTCACTGAAAGCAAACATGCAGGTGCAGCAAGCAGTTAGGAAGGCAAATGGTATGTTGGCCTTCATTGCAAGAGGATTTGAGTACAGGAGCAAGGATGTCTTGCTACAGTTATACAGGGCCTTGGTGAGATCACACCTGGAGTACTGTGTGCAGTTTTGGTCTCTTTACCTAAAAGGATATACTTGCCATAGAGGGAGTGCAGCGAAGGCTCACCAGACTGATTCCTGGGATGGCAGGACTATCGTACAAGGAGAGATTGGGTCGACTAGACCTGTATTCACTAGAGTTTAGAAGAATGAGAGGGGATCTCATTGAAACGTATAAAATTGACAGGGCTAGACAGACTGGATGCAGGGAGGAGGTTTCCCCTGGCTGGGGGGTCTAGAACGAGGGGTCACAATCTCAGAATAAAGGGTCAGCCATTTAGGACTGAGAGGAGGAGAAATTTCTTCACTCAGAGGGTGGTGAACCTGTGGAATTCTCTACCCCAGAAGGCTGTGGAGGCCAAGTCACTGAATATATTTAAGAAGGAGATCGATAGATTTCTAGACACAAAGGCATCAAGGGGTATGGGGAGAGAGTGGGAATATGGTAGAGATAGAGGATCAGCCATGATCATATTGAATGGCGGAGTAGGCTCGAAGGGCCTACTCCTGCTCTTATGTTTCTATGTTTCTATATTCCTAACACCATCACCTCCAAGTTCCTCTCCAAGTCACACACCATCCTAACTTGGACTTCTACGCCATTCCTTCATAGTCGCTGGGTCAAAATCCTGGAACTCCCTCCCTAACAGCACTGTGGGAGCACCTTCACCACACGGACTGCAGCGGTTCAAGGCGGCGGCTCACCACCACCTTCTCAAGGGCAATTAGGGATGGGCAATAAATGTTGGCCTTGCCAGCGATGCTCACATTCTATGAACGAACAAAAATAAGAAGGACCACAATGGACGTTGCCCCATCTTACCTGTTGACGTGGAAGTTTTCGAACCCAAAAATATCCAGTAAGCCAATCGACCTGCGTATCACCTTGGGCTCGCGGGACGGAGGTTTGTAAATAGCAGCGTTGATCTTCTCCACTATCCACACAAAGAGTCTCCCATAGATACCCTTGATGATGGGCATAAAAAGGGGTGGGGCGGTGGGAGATAAAACACAGGTTCCATATCAGAATAAGAGATACGGCAGTCGTTTTCACTCCGAATCATTCTGGCTTGACCCGGCCCCCCCTCTAGGTTTTCACCCCGACATCTCTCTTCCACCTTCCCCAGTCTCTTCTGGACATTCCAAAAACCTCTGCAAAAATATCAGCACTGCTTCAACGAGAGGCTCAGAGAACACCACCAGGAGGCAGAGTGATCTCATGCCCGCTCTAAACCTAGTGGGTATCTGACCGCAATGTAATTTTGGGTAGTATTTGATATTCACGCCTAGCTTCCCAAAATACAGCCAATTGCTCATTTCCACAGGAACCTCTGCAGCGATCTAAAAGCATAATTCGCAACGGTCATCAGATGCTAAAACCAGACCACTTGCATGGGGGTGAACACCAGAGAGAGGAGACTCAGAGGCTGAATTTCTGAGGAGGTTTCTCCTCCCAGCAATCGTCTGCTGTAACTTTGCCGGAAACTCCTGAGAATTGCCACTTCTCCAGGATCTCCGTGGATCTTCCAAAGATACAGCGGACAATCGGAAGAATCCTGTGGAAATTCTCCTGAGATCCCATGGCCATTAAGCTATTGCTTATGGTGCTTTTAAACAAACTGAATCGAAGTGGGCTATCTTCAAAAGGGTCTGTTTCTGCAAAAGAGGAATCCAATGTATAAAGATCAGACCTAGTAGCAATTCTTCAGTTTTCTATTCACCTTTTCTATTCACATTTTCTATGGAGAAAGCTCTTTGGGCAAGAAGTTTACTTGTGTACTACTGGAAACTGTGAACCTTAAGAGCTTGCTGAGTGAAGCTGCAAGAACTACCAGCCATTTTAAAACAGGCAATCCAGTTTGCATACAGCATAACTTTGGTCATTGACTATAGAAGAAATTTGCAGGGCTACGGACATAGAGCATAAGAACATAAGAAATAGGAGCAGGAGTAGGCCATTCGAGCCTGCGCCACCATTCAATAAGATCGTGGCTGATCTGATCTTGGCCTCAACTCCACTTTCCCGCCCGCTCCCCATAACCCTCGACTCCCCTGTAGCTCAAAAATCTGTCCATCTCCGCCTTGAATATATTCAATGACTCCACCTCCACAGCTCTCTGGGGTAGAGAATTACAAAGATTCACAACCCTGAGAAGCAGCAGCAGGGAGGAGTGGGAATAATTGGTTGCTCCTTCAAAGAGCCGGCACAGACAAGATGGCCCGAATGGCCTCCTTCTGTGCTGTACGATTTTATGAGCATCTTGCCTATTTTTCTGCTTCCGTATATTATTTTATCTGTAAATAAATGTGAACAGCAGTTTTAGCCTGTAGGCAGTGGCACTTCATGGTGGGGTAGGTCATCTGATCAGATAGTAAAACCAGGTGGGCATCTTGTGTAAATTACAATGAGCAAGTAATCACAGTAAGGGAAGGGGGGGGGGGGGGGGGGGAAAGCATCATCAGAACTTGGCATGCTAATTCAAACATGACAAAGAATAAACGATGCCAGATTCTGTTCATAGGAAACTCCATCTAGTCACTGAAAATGGCTATTTTTGCTACTAATACAAGCAATGGTATTGGAAGAAAGCCCAAACAATAACACAAAAGCAAAATACTGCGGATGCTGGAAATCTGAAATAAAAAAAACAGAAAATGCTGGAAATACTCAGCAGGTCAGGCAGCATCTGTGGAGAGAGAAACAGAGTTAACGTTTCAGGTCGGTGACCCTTCGTCAGAACTGGAAAAAGCTGGAGATGGAACAGGGTTTTTAAGCAAGTGCAGGGAAAGGGAGAGGGGGGAGGGGGAGGAAAGAACAAAAGGGAAGGTCTGTGATAGGATGGAAGACAGGAGAGATTAAGAGACATTAAGAGATAGTGCAAGGCAAAAGGAGATGGTAATGGGACAAGTTAACAAAAGATGGCTCTAGATGGAAGGCAGGAGAGATTAAGAGACACTTGCTTAAAAACCTGTTCGATCTCCAGTTTTTTCCCAGTTCGGACGAAGGATCATCGACCTGAAACGTCAACTCTGTTTCTCTCTCCATAGATGCTGCCTGACCTGCTGAGTATTTCCAGCATTTTCTGTTTTTATCCCAAACTATAATAACTTGGTTGCAAATGAAGAATGGTTTGCCAGACAATCGGAGAAAACGAGCAAAATCCCTCGCAGGTTTAAAAATGAATGTTACAACATTGAACTCTGTTCTTGCTGGCTTTCCTCCTTCGCATCTGACCTCCAATCCTCTCGTTAAACTTTATTTTGTATGTAAACATTCTTTCACCCTCTCTTCCTGCCCCAGCACAGCAGAGATGCGAACTTCAACAAACAAACAAAAAGTGGGTTTTCATTGGCTGAAGGTCCGTCCGAAATGCCAATTTCCCAGTCAGTTGGTCAATCAGAAGGCCAAGATTTCTGATTGGCATCGTGGCATTTATGATGTGGCCATGGTGACCTACTGTGTAAAACCACATCAGAAACAGGAAGGGGCTCTCCCGAACCAGTGCAGCCAATGGCTGTCTCCGACAGACAGACACCAAACAGTGGAATAAATGCATCGAACCCGCTGTAAAAAAGGGGCAACGTCTTCACGGAAAGATTAAACGTCAAGTGCTTTGCCAACTTGACATACAACTTCGCCCAGCTGAGCGCCTCGAAATCCTGGTTGGCTACTCATTCCCTTCTTTGGATTAAAAAGGAACCTTCAAAACTCTACAAAAAAGTGCTTCTCTACGATTTTCACAGCAAGGAACTCTCACCTTCACGAAAGCATCTCGGACATCCAGAGCCTGGTCCATGTTGAGAGGGGTGGACACCGTCTCCCCCCGTGTTATGATGGTGCGGCTGGTGAGGCAGTTCTGCAGGTCCAAACAATCAACCTGATGGAACAAGGTAACCGTATGAAGGGGATCTCATTGAAACGTATAAAATTCTGACAGGGCTAGACAGACTGGATACAGGGAGGATGTTTCCCCATGGCTGGGTGGGGTCTAGAACGAGGGGTCACAGTCTCAGGATACGGGGTAGGACATTTAGGACTGAGATGAGGAGAAATTTCTTCACTCAGAGGGCGGTGAACCTGTGGAATTCTCTACCACAGAAGGCTGTGGAGGCCAAGTCACTGAATATATTTAAGAAGGAAATAGATAGATTTCTAGACACAAAAGGCATCAAGGGGTAAGGGGAGAGAGTGGGAATATGGTATTGAGATAGAGGATCAGCCATGATCATATTGAATGGCGGAGCAGGCTCGAAGGGCCAAATGGCCTACTCCTGCTCCTATTTTTCTGTGTTTCTAAAAAAAGTGGCTTCAATGGAGCCTTGAATCATCTGTTTTATTGGGGAGTGAATTGTATAAATGGGATTCCAATTGTCCAAAATGATGGCTCCTGGAGGTGAAAGCCAAGTACTGGCACAGCTTTCAATTGGGGCGAGGAGGGGGGGGTGGTGGTAGAGAAAGTGATTCCTAAATTAGATAGATAAACAATTGCAAATGTATAATTGCAAATAGCTGTCAGCCTTGGCTTAGTGGGCCTGGGAGTCAGGGTTGTGGGTTCAAGTCCCACCCCAGAGACTTGAGCACAATAATCTAGGCTGACACTCCCAGTGCAGTGGGAATGCTGCACTGTCGGAGGTGCCGTCTTTCGGATGAGACGTTAAACCGAGGACCCTCCTGCCCTCTCGGGTGGACGTAAAATATCCCATGGCACTACTTCAAAGGAGAGCAGGGGAGTTCTCCCCAGTGTCCTGGGCCAGTATTTATCCCTCAACCAACATCACTAAAAACAGATTATTTGGTCATTATCTCAGTGCGGTTTGTGGAAGCTTGCTGTGCACAAATTGGCTGCCGCGTTTCCTACATTACAACAGTGACTACACTTCAAAAAATACTTCATTGGCTGTAAAGTGCTTTGGACCATCCTGTGGTGTTGAAAGGCGCTATATAAATGCAAGTTTTTTTCTTTCTTCTAAATATAAATTGGCAATTTAAGATTTTATGGTAACACCCTAAAAGCTATACAACAATTAAACCCCCTCAATTTTGTTACTATTGTGGTCAATGTGCCTTTGACCTTTCCACTCTGCCCCCTCCGGAGAGTGATGATGCAGTGGGGTGCAGTTTCACTGGCCTCCAGAGCTTGTCCCTAATGACCAACCTTCACACACCAGCATAGACAGTGAGCTTGAGCAACATATACATCCATAGGGGCCATCATAGTCGAGCCCGATACTGTTCTCGCCCAACGTCCATCAAAGTGCACTTCCTGAAGGAGTTAGTGGGTAGCAAATAGAGACAGGGGACCTGGCCGATATCTACCCAATCCAGAGACACCGAGGGCCATTGTAGCACCTCTACTTCTATCCTGGCTGAGATCAACCAACTCTTCACTGACCAGGAAATGAACTTGGGGCCTTTACACAGTCTTCATAGCTCAGTACCACAGCAAACAATACATCAATCCACTGGCCCATCAGGAGAGCTCCACATCGACGCGTTAAACCACCTGCAGAATCTTTCTGGTCATTTATCCACCCGCGTATTGGACACTCCCATGTTCTATAACTGTGGCAGACACAACACCGGCCTCCACTGTAAATGGTTTCTAGCTTCGTACCCCAGAAGGATATTCGAAGGCAGTTCCCGGATCCCCTTGTCCTAAGCTCCAGGGGGCTGCTTTACTGCACCAATACTGGACAACGACCTTTACGGTAATGGTCAGCTCACACCACCAACGGGAAGGAAGTTCACTTCAACAGGTTGTAGCATCTTCATCCAGCCAGATCAGTCACAGGGAAAAAAGGCCAAAGTCTGTCTAGCTCGCCTTCTACCATCCTGATCAGCTCCGATGGATGGGCCACATCGTCCGCATGCCTGATACGAGATTCCCAAAACAAGTGCTCTACTCTGAGCTCCAACACTGCAAGAGAGCCCCAGGTGGGCAGAGGAAACACTTCAAGGTCACCCTCAAAGCCTCCTTGAAAAAGTGCAACATCCCCACCGACACCTGGGAATCCCCGGCCCAAGACCGCACAAAGTGGAGGAGAAGCATCCGGGAAGGCGCCAAACACCTAGAGTCTCTTCGCCGGGAGCAAGCGGAAGCCAAGCAGAAGCAGCGCACGTCAACCCAAGCACCCCACCCACCCGCCCCTTCAACCACCGTCTGCCCCACCTGTGAGAGACTGTAGGTCCCACATTGTACTCAGTCACCTGAGAATTCATTTTTAGTGTGGAAGCAAGTCATCCTCGGTTCCGAGGGACCGCCTAAGAAGAAGAGTCGCACGATACAATGATAATCGAGATGTTGCCTAATCATAGCAATCAATCTCTAGCCATTAGTCTACAACAGACCCAGACATGAGGAAAGCCCCAGTGGTGGAGAGCTTTGGGAACCAGAGGTCCAAAGTCACCTGTCCCTCCCGAGCAATGTTACACTCAGACTGTATCCCAAAATGTTATTTTCTGAAAGAAATCTAATCTCATTTGCATTTGTATGAATCAACACTAACTGCTTCCACCGTCTCCCTAGGGAGCCTGTTCCAATAGATTGACCACTCGCTCACTGAAATACTATTTCCGCAGATCAGTTTTGAATTTACCCCCCTTCAAGCGCAGGCCGTGTCCTCTGGTTCTACTGTTCTGGACAAGGTGAGACAGATTGTCATGGTCGACATTATCGAGTCCCTTTAGAATCCTAAAAACAGCAAGCACATTACCTTTCAACCTTCTCTTTTCCAGTGAGAACATGCCCAATTTACATAATCGCTGCTCATAGAAAGAAAGACTTGCATTTCTATTGCACCTCAGGACGTCCCAAAGTGCTTTACAGCCAATGAAGTACTTTTGAAGTGTAGTCACTGTTGTCATGTGGGAAACACGGCAGCCAATTTGCATACAGCAAGCTCCCACAAACAGCAATGTGATAATGATCAGATAATCTGTACATCAAATCATCCCGCCATCATTCCGGTTGCCCTCGTTGTTTGGGTCTATTCCGTTGCTGCAATATAAATCCGGGGGTAGAGTTTCCACTTTGGGTGCAATCAGGAAATTGCGCCAGAAATTGCACTGGTTTAGGTTCATTTGCATAATCACAAACGTAAAATCTTCCATGAACTAGCGCAATCGAGCAGCGTAATAGAACGTAATCGTTTGTTATTTTTCTTTTCCATTAAAAAGTATTCCCGGATGTATTGAAGAGCAGTAACTTGGTTTACAGCTGAAAATGGGTTTTTTCACCAAAAATATGCATTTTAAATAAGGATGTCCAGTCCTCCACCTGTGAGTAACCCAATTTAAAAAAGCTATACTGAACCATTTAATTACATCCGGCACAGAAACAGGCCATTCGGCCCAACCAGTCCATGCCGGCGTTTATGTTCCACTCGAGCCTCCTCCCGTCTTTCCTCATCTAAATCTATCAGCATAACCCTCTATTCCCTTCTCCCTCATATGATTGTCTAGCCTCTCCTTAAATGCATCTATACTATTCGCTTCAAACACTCCTTGTGGTAGCGAGTTCCACATTCTCACCACTCTTTGGGTAAAGAAGTTTCTTCTGAATTCACTATTGGATTTCATGGTGACTATCTTATATTGATGGCCTCTAGTTTTGATCTTCCCAAGTGGAAACTCTCTCTGTATCCATTCTATCAAAACCTTTCATAATTTTAAATACCTCTATTAGGTCACCCCTCAGCTTTCTTTTTTCAAAGAGAAAAGAGACCCAGCCTGTTCATCCTTTCCCCGATATGTATACCTTCGCATTTCTGATATCATCCTTGTAAATCTTCTCTGCACCCTCCCCAGTGTCTCAATATCCTTTTTAGAGCATGGCGACCAGAACTGTACGCAGTACTCCAAGTGTGGTCTAACCAAGGTTCGATACAGGTTTAGCATAACTTCACTACTCTTCAATTCTATCCTTCTGGAAATAAATCCTAGTGTTTGGTTTGCTTTTTTTTTTAAATGGCCTTGCTAATCTGTGTCGCAACTTTTAGTGATTTGTGTATTTGTTCTCCTAGATCCCTTTGTTCCTCTACCCCACCTAGACTCGCACCCTCCAAGTGATAAGTGACCTCCCTATTCTTCCTACCAAAATGTAAACTCACATTTATCTGTGTTGAACTTCATTTGCCAATTATATGCCCATTCGGCAAGTTTATTAATGTCTTCCTGTAATTTGTTGCAGTCCTCCTCAGTAATGACTATCCCCCCCAATTTGGGGTCATCCTCAAATTTAGAAAATGTGTTTCATCAGTGTACACTAGTCAGTTTAAGTCAATTAAACATTTTTTGATGTGCTATATCTTTTAAAATGAGCCCCTACTAGTGCCTGTGCGCCCAAGAAGATGAGTGCGATTTGAAGAGCCTTCCCGAACCAGCGCGATTGGCCGAATCTCGAACTGGGGGCGTGGCCAGTTTTGTGGGCGGGGCCAGATAACGGGCGAATTGAATCTTGAACCCGCGGAAAACACGAGCACAAGCGGTTTGGGGCGTAACTCCCGTTTAAAATTCCCCCGATCTTTTTGCGTTTGTTCCAACGATTCCACCCGGATTGCGCGGATTAAACCAACGGTACAAGCGGAAACGTGACCCCCCAGTCTTTATATTTGACATCAGTATGAAGCTATATGGCTCTTTATGATGTATAGATACAGACACACCAGTGGTGTAGTGAGCAACCAGACATATTCACCTCCAGGAGAGCTGCAGCCGTCGTCAGTTGGGTGGAATAGACGACCTCACACGAATCCAGATTGTCATACACGCGAGCTGAAGGATCAGCAGGATAAACAAAAGCAAATTACCTCAATTGCAATTTCAATAAAACAGCTATTATCTGTGCTCATTATTCAGGAGGCACAACATTGGGATCCCTGCTGCATTCGAATTACCAGATGCCATCGAATGATCAGGATCACACATGCGCGCACTCACACTAGTGACGGTGAACCATCTCAAGGGAGGTACCAACCGCCCTCTCCCGTGTTACCAGCCACTATTTCCAACTGCTGGCGTACCCATACCTCAGAGTTAGGAGAGGCACGGTGTAATTTGTCTGTCCGTCTGAGTTTGGGGAGCGGGGCGGGAAAAGAGGGGTTTAAACTCCTACTGTGACCCCCCCCAACACAGGAAATTGCACATCGGGACATTGGACGAGGTAGAACTGGACATGGCCGTGATGCCTCCACAAATAGCCCGTGAACAGGTCAGTGTCTAGATTTAGACAGAAGGAGTTTGCCTTTATACAAACATCTTTCTTGTCCTCCAAGATGTCCCAATGCAACACTTGTGGCTCAGTGGGCAGCACTCCCATTTCGGAGTCAGAAGGATTGTGGGTTCAAGTCCCCACTCCAGAGACTTGAGCACAAGATCAGTACAGTACTGAGGGAGTGCTGCACTGTCGGAGGTGCCGTCTTTCGGATGAGACGTTAAATCGAGGCACCGTCTGCTCTCTCAGGTGGACGTAAAAGATCCCATGGCTACTATTTCGACGAGGGAGTTCTCAACAATACTCATCCCTCAACCAACACCTAAAACCAGATTATCTGGTCACGATCACATTGCTGTTTGTGGGATCTTGCTGTGTGCAAATTGGCTGCCACATTTCCGACATTATAACAACAAGTAGTATTTATATAGCGCCTTTAAAGTAGGTTTTAAGGAGCGTCTTAAAGGAGGAAAGAGGTAGCGAGGCAGAGAGGTTTAGGCCGGGAATTCCAGAGCTTGGGGCCTTGGCAACAGTGACCACATTTCAAAAGTACTTCATCGGCAGTAAAGCACTTTGGGGCGTCCCGAGGTTGTGAAAGGCACTACATAAATGCAAGTCTCTCTTCTTTCTTTCAAAGTGCTTCACAGCCAATACTGTATTAGTTAGTCACTTATGTAAGTAAATATAGCAAGGTCCCCTAAATGGTAAATGGGACAAGTGGCCAGTTAGCCTATTTTGGTGGTGTCGATCGAGGGAGGAATGTTGGCCAGGAAAGCAGGACAATTTCCTACAGTTCTTTAAATAGCGCCACGAGATATTCCATGCCCACACGAACAGATAGACTGGGCCTTTATGTAACCATTCATCTGAAACATGGCACCTCCGTCAACACAGCCCTCCCTCAGCAATGCATGGAGAAGCACAGAGGTACCGAACGGCCACTCGGGGTACAAAATGTCCCACCACTGATCTTATATTCCCAGCTTTCACACTCCATCATAAAGCAGATCACCTCTAGACTTACGTTCATAAGCCAGGTTGCCCATGTGTAGAATTGCAGCCATCAGTTTGGAGATCTCCCAGTTCTCGGTGTCGGTGAACATAAGGACCTTCATAGCGGAGCGAATGTTGGCGTACTCCTTGTTGTCATCTCGCCCGTCGCAGAAGGTGCATCTCCCCTGCAACAAAACATTTCAACATTGTATCAGCTGTGGATGGGCATTGGGTGTACAGCAACATGGGGAATGAACGAGGTGAGGGAGTCCTAGTTCACTACTGCGCAAGAGGGGGCATCCATCAGGCTCTGAAACTCTTTCCCCCAAATGCTGTCAAAAATCTGTTGGGAGTGGGGTCAATTGAAAAGGTATTAAGGGTTACGGAACCAGGTGAGTAGATGGAGTTAAGATACAGATCAGCCATGATCTAACTGAATGGCGGAACAGGCTCGAGGGGCTGAATGACCCACTCCTGTTCCTAAGTAATCAGGTGGGGAGAGTGAGCTCATGACTGAAGTTAAAAGGACAGATTCTGGATTTTAATATTCTACCTTAAAACGGGCACAGTAGCCTGTTGCAGCTCCGATATGTTGGGTCGCAGTATGAAGACACCCATTCAGGCTTGCAATTCCCCGCACAAGTAGCATTACCCTCGATAGTGTCGGATCTCCAGCACGCACTGTATGAATGAGAGAGGCGCGGATGTGGGTAACCTGGAGAGTCACAACATCCAGGATTATCTCATTGGCAGGGTCAGCCATGGCTCAGTGGGTAACACCCTCGCCTCCGAGTCAGAGGGTTGTGGGTTCAAGTCCCACTCGAGAGACTAGAGCACAAAAATCTAGGCTGACACTCCAGTGCACTGCTGAGGGAGTGCTGCACTGTTGGAGGTGCCGTCTTTCGGATGAGACGTTAAACCGAGGCCCCGTCTGCTCGCTCAGGTGGGCGTAAAAAACCCGATGGCGCTATTGCGAAGAAGAGCAGGGGAGTTATCCCCGGTGTCCTGGCCCAATATTTATCCCTCAACTAAAACAGATTATCTGGTCAATATCTCAATGATGTTTGTGGGAGCTTGCTGTGCACAAAATTGGCAGCCGCGTTTCTTATATTACAACAGTGACTACACTTCAAAAGTACTTCATTGGCTGTAAAGCGCTTTGGCACATCCTGAGGTGCTGAAAGGCGCTATAGAAATGCAATTCTTTCCTTGGTGCGTGTGCTGACTTGCACCTAGTCCCGTTCACCCATCACCCCTGTGCTCGCTGACCTACATTGGCTGCCGGTTAAGCAACGCCTTGATTTCAAAATTCTCATCCTTGTTTCCAAATCCCTCCATGGCCTCGCCCCTCCCTATCTCTGTAATCTCCTCCAGCCCCACAACCTCCCTCCGAGGTATCTGCGCTCCTCCAATTCGGCCCTCTTGAGCATCCCTGATTTTAAATCGCTCCACCATTGGTGGCCGTGCCTTCAATTTCCGAGGCCCCAAGGCTCTGGAATTCCCTGCCTAAACCTCTCCGCCTCGCTACCTCTCTTCCCTCCTTTAAAACGCTCCTTAAAACCAACCTCTTTGACCAAGCCTTTGGTCACCTGCCCTAATTTATCCTTATGTGGCTCGGTGTCAAATTTTTTTGTCTTATAATACTCTTGTGCAGCGCCTTGGGACGTTTTACTACGTTAAAGGCGCTATATAAATACAAGTTGTTGTTGCCGTTTACTGGTTGGCTTCTCAACTGGGATTGCTACATCCTGCTAGGCTGGGTAAGCAGAAAGATCAAAGGAAAGCTGATTTAACAAGAGTTCTGTTGTTTGTTTGGTGGATTCACTAGTTTTCGCTTAAGAAAAGTATCAGACCTCCGACAACAGAAGCTACTTAGATGATACGCCAACCTAAAACAAGGCGTACATCAATCTTTATACAGACCAGCTTGTTCCAAGATGATCACAAAGAGGACCAACTTCAAGAAAGCCTTGAAAATTGATGTTACTTGCTCATCGTTATACTTGCATTTATTACATTGCAAGCAACTGGGAAATTGAAAGTCTCAGCAAGCTTTGGGACTCCGATTTCTAACGCCCGCACATTGAAGGTGATTTTCACCTTCACTAAAGGCTGGCAGAGCAGGTCACCTGTCTGTTGTAGAACCCATCATTGCAACAGGACGAAAATTGGGCAGCACTACAATGGACGGGGTGATCTGCTCCATCAGACCACTGTTCGGGGTTCTGGAGGGGGGGGGGGGGGGGGGGGGGGGGGGGGGGGGGGGGGGGGTAAAGAGGCAGGGGAGGCAACGATGAAAATTACCCCCCATTAATTTGCTGGTTAGACAATATAAAGCGGGTGGGCACTTCCCCCAGCTGCTGGAACAGGTGCGGAAGTGGTTATGTTGGCATAGTGGCTATGTTACTGGATGAGTAACAGGCCTGGATTAATGATCCGGAGATGTGAGTTCAAATCTCACCATGGTAGCTGGGGAATTTAAATTCAGTTAATTAAATAAATCTGGAATAAAAAGCTAGCATCAGTAATGGTGACCATGAAACTATCGGATTGTCGTACAAACCCATCTGGTTCACTAGTGTTCTTTGGGGAAGGAAATCTGCCGTCCTTACCCGGTCTGACCTATATGTGTGACTCCAGACCCACAGCAATGTGGTTGACACTTAACTGCGTCTGAAATGGCCCAGCAAGACACTCAGTTGTATTCAAGAAGGCTGCTCACCACCACCACCACCACCACCATCATCTTCGAGGGCACTCTAGGGATGGGCAATAAATGCTGGCTTCGCCAGCGACTGCCCACATCCCGTGAATGAATAATTTTTAAAAAGTGAGCGGAGAGCCCAATGTTAGCAGATCTCCATTCTATTGCTGAGGATATACAGCACAGAAATAGGCCATTCGGCCCAACTAGTCCATTGCCAGCTGCCAGCCACTGGTTAGCCAAAACAAACGGGCAATAACCAGCAGAGAAATCCGGACCAGTCAGCATTTCCCATAGTTAGTGTGTGGTACATTTTTACTAAGTACATTAATGCCATCCCGTAGCAGAACATCAACACTGCACCAATGTTTGCTTTCATTACATTGATGGATCGTCCAGTTTGGATACCACTACAAAGCATCAATCAAGCAAGTGTCCAGCTTGAATGTTGAGTTTTATGACTATGGTTGAACAGGTCTTGCCTTCTTACTGCTTTTACTCATTTTAACTTGTCCCCTGGTATGCGAACCCTTCGCCACCGTGAGCAATTTGCCCGGGTCAATTCCATTCATAATCTTGAAACTTCAATTATGTCACCTGAAGTCTCCTCTTTTCCAAATCTCATCTTCCTTAACCTTCTTCCCTTATGGCTTTAATCCCCAGATATCCATAAATCACCTTCATTGCTCACTCCTGTACCTTCTCAAAAATCAATGCACGCAAGGACACACAGGTACTCAATTGATCAGCACCTCCTCCTTCCCCACCACCCCAATCCAATCAGACCTTCATGTCTCACCATGGTCAAGTAGGTGTAATCTGTAGCTTTCCCCAGACTGAGTTTCTTCTTCTGGTCAAGACTCATTCCCATCAACATACAATAGAAAATGTGATAGTTCCTCTCACCGTCAGCCTGAAAGAAATGGAAAATCAACCGTATTTGAGAAGGACATAAAATCAACCAAACTGGCAGGCCAACTTGTAGATAGTCACCTTAGGTCGCCTGAGGAAGTGTGTGTTTGAAGACCAGGACCTCAAAGCCTGGCACTAAGCTCATGGTCTACAGAGCAGCAGTGATACCCGCCCTGCTGTATGCCGCAGAGACATGGACCATGTACAGCAGGCACCTCAAAGCACTGGAGAGGTACCACCAACGCTGCCTCCGCAAGATCCTGCAAATCCATTGGCAGGATAGGCGCACCAACGTCAGTGTTCTCACGCAGGCCAACATCCCCAGCATCGAAGCTTTGACCACGCTCGATCAGCTCCGATGGACTGGTCACATCGTCCGCATGCCCGATACGAGACTCCCAAAACAAGCGCTCTACTCGGAGCTCCGACACGGCAAGAGAGCCCCAGGTGGGCAGAGGAAACGCTTCAAGGACACCCTCAAAGCCTCCTTGAAAAAGTACAACATCCCCACTGACACCTGGGAATCCCTGGCCCAAGACCGCACAAAGTGGAGGAGAAGCATCTGGGAAGGTGCCGAACACCGAGTCTCTTCGCCGGGAGCAAGCGGAAGTCAACCCAAGCACCCCACCCACCCGCCCCTTCAACCTACCGTCTGCCCCACCTGTGACAGAGACTGTAGATCCCGCATTGGCCTCATCAGTCACCCGAGAACTCATTTTTAATGTGGAAGCAAGTCATCCTCGGTTCCGAGGGACTGCCTAAGATGATTATTCACCGGAGGTGTAACTAATCCCTTTAACAAAATGTTAATTCATCTCCCATTGCATTGTCCACAGGACAAAAACAAAAGCCACAGTTATACATCTCTGATCATCTCCCATACTAAATTCTTTCCACCTTCCTATTTTTTTGTTTGCCTTTTCACTCAATGGCCCGCACATACATTCTCTCAGTTATAGAATCATACAGCACAGAAGGTAGTCATTTGGCCCATCGTGCCTGCGCCGGCTCTTTGAAAGAATTATCCAATTAATCCCACTCCCCCTGCTCTTTACCCACACACCCTGCAAATGTTCCCTTCAAGTATTTATCCAATTCCCTTTTGAAAGTTACTATTGAATCTGTTTCCACCATCCTTTCAGGCAGCGCGTTCCAGATCACAACTCGCCGCATAAAAAAAACTTCTCATCTTCCCTCTGGTTCTTTTGCCAATTATCTTAAGTCTGTGTCCTCTGGTTACCAACCCTCCTGCCAGTGGAAACAGTTTTTCCCTATTTATCAAAACCCCTCATAATTTTGAGCACCTCTATTAAATCTCCCCTTAACCTTCTCTGCTCCAAGGAGAACAATCCCAGCTTCTCCAAGTCTCTCCACATAACTGAAGTCCCTCATCCCTGGTATTATTTTGGTAAATCACCTCTGCACCCTCTCCAAGGACTAGACATCCTAGGATCCACCCCAAATTCCTGGCCCCTATGGGTGGTCCGTCAGAGAGGCGCCTTCCCCCACCCCAAGAATTGGGTCCCTAGCGTGACTAAAAAAAACAAAAAGTAATCAACTTCTGCATTTGGTTTGGGTAGGACAGGAGATTACATGGCTGCGTGGGAGAAGAGGGCAGGTCAGATGGTGTACGGGGCAGGCTAGATGGACCAGTTGGCCTTTTCCTGTCCATTTTCATGTTTTCAGTGTCAGCTGTGGCTCAGTGGGTAGCACCCTTGCTTCTGTGTCAGATGGTTGTGGGTCCAAGTTCCCACTCCAGGTACAAAAAAAATCTAGGCTGACACTCCAGTGCCAGTACTGAGGGAGTGCTGCACTGTCGGAGGTGCCGGCTTTCGGATGAGACGTTAAAACGTCTGCCCCCCTCAGGTGGACGTAAAAGATCCTACGGCCACTATTTCGAAGAAGAGCAGGGAAGTTATCCCTGGTATCCTAACCAATACTTAGCCCTCAATTAACATAAGAAATAGGAGCAGGAGTAGGCCAACATCACTAAAACAGATGATCTGGTCATTATCACATTGCTGTTTGTGGGAGCTTGCTGTGTGCAAATTGGCTGCCGCATTTCCCACATTACAACAGTGACTACACTTTAAAAAGTACTTCATTGGCTGTAAAGCGCTTTGGGAGGTCCGGTGGTCGTGAAAGGTGCTATATAAATGCAAGTCTTTCTTTTCTTTTTCTATGACCAATCTGACCACCATGTCCCAAATCCAACCTGGCTGCCACTCGTGGGGACTGAAAGGAAATGGTTATTTGAGGTTTGAGACAGATTTAATGCACCACGCCACACATTTAACGTGGGATGTGCTAGATACAAGGCTTAAATTATAGATATAATTAAGCTACGAAGAGGTTGCACGCTGTGGAGGTTGGATCTTTCACTCTGCTTTCTGTAGTCGCTGTTCAATTGGTTCTCTCTGGTCATGTCATGCAAAGCGTGTAGATACAAATAATGACGGACAGAAAAAGACCCTCTGGTCCAGCCAGCCTGTCCCGCACAATTGTGATACCATGTGAAACACGGAACCACGTGATCTCCTGAGAGAGCCTAGAAAAAGATAAAAACCCAGGCCAATTTTAGGGGGGGGGGGGGGGGGGGGAGGTGCGGTGGTGGAGGAAATAAAAATCTAGGAAATTCCTCTCCGGCCTCCCTTACGCAATGAATAACTAGTCCAGCAGATCGCTCTGGCCCTGATAATTCCCTGCAGTGCCTACCCTTTTGTACGAGGTGATCCCCACCCCAGCCAGGAACAGGTCCAGCTCTCGCTTGAAGGAATTCAGCGAATGGGCATCCACCGCACGAGACGGCGGCCTAGCCAGAGGTCCACTGTTCTCTGGGAAAAGAACCACCTCCTAACATCTAACCTCGATCTGGCCTTACACAACTTAAATTTGTGACCCTTGGTCCTCCAGACCCTTGGTCCCCAGAGAGACTGGACAGGCTGGGGTTGTTTTCCTTAGACCACAGAAGGCTGAGGGGGGACCTGATTGAGGTGTACCAAATTATGAGAGGCATGGATAGGGTAGATAGAAAGGAACTTTTCCCCTTAGTAGAGGGGTCAATAACTAGGGGGCATAGTTTCAAGGTAAGGGGCAGGAGGTTTAGAGGGGATTTGAGGAAACACTTTTTCACCCAGAGGGTGGTTGGAGTCTGGAACTCACTGCCTGAAAGGGTGGTAGAGGCAGGAACCCTCACAACATTCAAGAAGCATTTAAATGAGCACTTGAAACGCCATAGCATACAAGGCTACAGACCAAGTGCTGGAAAATGGGATTAGAATAGACAGAGCTTGATGGCCGGCGCGGACACGATGGGCCGAAGGGCCTCTTTCTGTGCTGTATAACTCTATGACTCCCTAAACTATTTAATTGAAACAAACTTGGTTAGTTGGAGCACAATCTATTCCCTTCGTCCTCTTATAATCTTCAATCAGATCATCCCCTAAGTCTACGCTTCCAGGCTACGTTAACAGTTAGACACAATGCAACAATCCCCAGAACTGTCTTAAACCAACATTGCCAAGATACAGGACACAACTACAGCTTACTTTCCTACCCCCTACACCCGGGAATGGTCAGTATATTAAAAAAAATATCGGAAAAGCGTTGATAAAAAGCAGAGAGATTCCTTTTCCGTCTTCTGTAACTGCAAAAGGTGCAAAAAGAGAGTTGGACTATTTGCAGGAAGAGTTAAGATTCGTCCAACCCAAAGGTTGCCTCCTCCCCTGTAACCCGTTTGATTTTCCCCCCCCCACCCCCCCAAAATCATTACCTGCCGACAGACTCGGGATTTCTCCAGCAGATATTGTTCAATCTTGGCTCCTTCGATGGCCCCTCGCTTGTTAAAGTGGATGTCGATATATTTCCCAAAACGACTGGAATTATCATTCCGGATTGTTTTAGCATTCCCGAACGCTGAGACAAAAAAAAAAAAAAATTGCAGGGTGGTCAGGTCACTGACGGTGCAGTAATTCACTCTGAACTGCAGGTGACGGACACGGACACACAGATTGTAGGTCTCCTCTACACTGGGAAGACCAAACACAGATGGAGCGATCCCTTTGCCGAACACCTCTGTGGCAGAATATATTAAAAATAGATCCAGTACATGTGGACTAATCGGTAGGGCTGCTGCTTTTGAGGATATTAAAATGTAGAAGTTATACCAAAATTCACTTTCCTTGCCATCCAGCTCTAGTAGGGAGGTCAGTGGTCTAACATACGAACTAGGAGCAGGAGTCGGCCGACACGCCCCTCGAGCCTGCTCCGCCATTCAATAAGATCATGGCTGATCATCGACCTCAACTCCACTTTCCTGCCCGATCCCCATATCCCTCGATTCCCCTAGAGTCCAAAAATCTATCTGTCTCAGCCTTGAATAAACTCAAAGACTGAGCATCCACAGCCCTCTGGGGCAGAGAATTCCAAAGATTCACAGCCCTAAGTGAAGAAATTCCTCCTCATCTCGGTCTTAAATGGCCGACCCCTTATCCTGAGACTATGCCCCCTAGTTCTAGACTCTCCAGCCAGGGGAAACAACCTCTCAGCATCGACCCTGTCAATCCCCTTCAGAATCTTATATGTTTCAATGAGATCACCTCTCATTCTAAACTCCAGAGAGCAACACGGTGGCATAGTGGTTAGCACTGGTGCCTCACAGCGCCAGGGACCCGGGTTCAAATCCGGCCTCGGGTGACTGTGTGTGGAGTTTGCACATTCTCCCCGTGTCTGCGTGGGTTTCCTCCGGGTGCTCCGGTTTCCTCCCACAGTCCAAAAATGTGCGGGTTAGGTTGATTTGGCTATGATAAATTGACCCTTAGTGTTAGGGGGGGATTAAATATGTGGGGTTATGGGGATAGGATGGGATATGTTAGGGGGAATTAAATACGTGGGGTTACGGGGGTAGGGTGGGATATGTGTACTGTGGGGATTAAAGCAGGGACAGGGTACTGGATTTGGATGATCAGCCATGATCGTATTGAATGGTGGAGCAGGCTCGACGGGCCGAATGGCCTACTCCTGCTCCTAGATTCTATGTTTCTATGAGTATCCACCCATTCTCTCATCATAAGACAGCCCTCTTATCCCAGGAATCAATCTAGTGAACCTTCCTTGCACCGCCTCCAAGACAAGTATATCCTCCCTTAGATAAGGAGGCCAGAACTGTGCACAGTACTCCAGGTGTGGTTTCACCAAGGCCCTGTACAATTGTAGCAAAACTTCCTTACTCTTATACTCCAACCCCCTTGCAATAAAGGCCAACATGCCATTTGCCTTCCTTATTGCTTGCTGTACCTGCATGCTCTCCGGTGGACTAATAGTTCAGGGATTGCAACTCGAGTTACCAGGATTTCTGCAGCTCACCTTCTAGAATGGGATTTGCCTCAAGTACTTGCTGTTCAATCCAGGAGTGCTGACCACTAATGGCTGCCAGGAACTGCAGGATGAGTTTCGTGCTTTCAGTTTTGCCGGCTCCAGACTCGCCACTAAAAAAAAAAATGGACATCGATTATATTTGCATTCGAACCCTTACCCTTTAGCCGAGATTGGGCAACGGGCTCATAAGCCCATACGAAAGTTTACATTCCTTTACAACAGTGTAAAAGTGAGGGAGGAGTGGTCAAAGGGTGTTTTTGTGACTAGAAGGCTAGTTCCAGTGGGGTTCCGTTGGGCTCAGTACTGGGTCCTCTGCTTTTTGTGGTATATATCAATGATTTGGACTTGACTGTAGGAAATATGATTAAGAAGTTTGCAGATGTTACAAAAATTGGCCGTGTGGTTGATAATGAAGAAGAAAGCTGCAGACTGCAGGAAGAGATCAATGGACTGGTCAGGTGGGCAGAACAGTGGCAAATGGAATTCAATCCGGAGAAGTGTGAGGTAATGCATTTGGGGAGGGCTAACAAGGGAATAAACTATAAATGGTAGGACACGGAGAAGTGCAGAAGATCAGAGGGGCCTTGTAGTGCATGTCCACAGATCCCTCAAGGTAGCAGGACAGGTAGATAAGGTGGTTAAGAAGGCATACAAGATACTTGCCTTTATTAGCCGAGGCATAGAATATAAAAGCAGGGAGGTTATGCTTCCACTGTATAAAACACTAGTTAGGCCTCAGCTAGAATACTGCGTGCAATTCTGGTCACCACATTGCAGGAAGGATGTGATTGCCCTAGAGAGGGTGCAGAGGAGATTTACAAGGATGTTGCCTGAGCTGGGGAATTTTAGTTATGAGGAAAGATTGGATAGGTTGGGGTTGTTTTCTTTGGAACAGAGGAGGCTGAGGGGAGACCTAATTGAGGTGTATAAAATTATGAGGGGCCCAGATAGAGTGGATAGGAAGGACCTATTTCCCTTAGCAGAGAGGTCAATAACCAGGGGGCATAAATTGAAAGTAATGGGTAGAAGGATTAGAGGGGATTTCAGGAGAAATTTTTTCACCCAGAGGGTGGTGGGGGTCTGGAACTCACTGCCTGAAAGGGTGGTAGAGGCAGAAACCCTCATCACATTTAAAAAGTACTTGGATAGGCACCTGAAGCGCCGTAACCTACAGGGCTACGGACCAAGAGCTGGAAAGTAGAATTAGGCTTGGTAGCTCTTTGTCGGCCGGCACGGACAAGATGGGCCGAATGGCCTCCTCCTGTGCTGTAAATTTCTATGATCCTTTGAGGTACTCCGAACTCACTTATACTTTTTGCATGTCAGAGGGTACAATCTTTAGTACCCGTTTTCAGTGGCAAAATGCTGTACCCATGGCAGCTGGAGAGTGGAGCAGGACCCTGGGCAGGCGGGGGGGGGGGGACGGAGATTGGAGTGGAACCCTGGGCATAAAAACATAGAAGATAGGAGCAGGAGTAGGCCATTCGGCCCCTCGAGCCTGCTCCGCCATTCGATGAGATCATGGCTGATCATCCAAACTCAGTACCCTGTACCTGCCTTCTCCCCATATCCCTTGATACCTTTAGCCTTAAGAAATATATCTAACTCATTCCTGAATATATTTAATGACTTGGCCTCAACTACCTTCTGTGGTAGAGAATTCCACAGGTTCACCACTCTCTGGGTGAAGAAATGCTTCCTCATTTCTGTCCTAAATGGCTTACCCCTTATCCTTAGATTATGACCCCTGGTTCTGGACTCTCCGACCATCGGGAACATTCTTCCTGCATCTAGTTTGTCCAGACCTGTCAGAATTTTATAAGTTTCAATGAGATCCCCTCTCATTCTTCTATACTCCAGCAAATATAAGCCCAATCGACCTAATCTCTCCTCATGTGTCATTCCTACCATCCCAGGTATCAGCCTTGTGAATCTTCGCTGAACTCCTTCCATGGCAAGAACATCCTTCCTCAGATAAGGCGACCAAAACTGCACACAGTACTCAAGGTGTGGTCTCACCAAGGCCCTGTACAACTGCAGCAGGACATCCCTGTTCCTATACTCAAACCCTTTCGCTATGAAGGCCAACATACCATTTGCCTTCTTCACCGCCTGCTGCACCTGCATGCTTACCTTCAGCGACTGGTGCACAAGGACACCCAGGTCTCGTTGCACTGCCCCTTCTCCCAATCTATTGCCATTCAGATAATAGTCTGCCTTTCTGTTTTTGACACCGAAGTGGATAACCTCGCATTTATCCACATTATATTGCATCTGCCACGCTTCTGCCCACTCACCCAACCTGTCCAAATCATCCTGGAGTTTCTCGGTATCCTCCTCGCAGCACACACACCCACCCAGCTGTGTGTCATCTGCAAACTTGGAGATATTACATTTAGTTCCCTTATCTAGATCATTAATGTATATTGTGAATAGCTGGGGTCCAAGGACCGATCCCTGCGGTACCCCACTAGTCACTGCCTGCCACTCGGAAAAAGACCCATTAATTCCTACTCTCTGATGGGCAAGTGGGGGACGGAGATTGGAGCGGAACCCTGGGCAAGTGGGGGACGGAGATTGGAGCGGGACCCTGGGCAGGTGCGGGGACGGAGATTGAAGCAGAAATCCATTACTCGAAAAACCCTTTTTCCATCCATTAGAATTCTGACCCATTTGCGGGTTGGCACATATTTCTCCCTGGACCACACACAAGCCAGTGAGCTGAAATGCAGGAATTATATTATGCAATGGGATTCCTACATTTGGGCCGAAGCAACATTGGTCACAAGGGTTGAATGCGATTTCTTGGTATCCAGCATGAAGGAGAGAAAGCATTCACAAATTTCAAAGTCCTGCTCTTGCCCATCTCAAGGTATTGCAGTGCGATTGATTTTACGGTACGAAAACTGGCCTGTTTTTGTACAAAAAAAGGAGCAATCTTTTAGCTGGCACTTGGCATTTACTGAATCAGTCATTTTAACTACATTGCCTGCAGCGGTCAGGTCAGATGGATCAGTCAGCAAACTTCCTCTTCTTAACCATGGATAGACCAATACCAATCCAAAGCTGTCGAAGTTAACCTGATCCCACAGGTAGGGAAACCTCCAATCCACCAGGGGGCAGGCACACCCTTACAACCCCCCACCCATCTCACCCTCATTATACCAGGATAGAACTTTCACAGAGGCAGGAATCAAAGATACCCCTCCCGCAAAGATCTACATTGACCTGGGAATAGATGCCATACCACCTCGCCTTTTTACTGGGTTACAACTCCTAGGTTGGGAAATACCAAGGATCAGATAGCCCCAACTAGGCTGTTGCAATTAAACACTTGTTCTAGCAGGGGAGGCAAAAACCATTTACTTTTAAAGGTCATCGCTCTTGGATTCTGAAGCTCCAGATACAAAGTTCTGATCATCTAACACCCACCGTAATGCCAACAAATTTGGTGATTGACGAACATCTTATTCTTCAACATGCACCAGTGTTCTGCCTGAAAGTAACCCAAACCCAATGTGGTTCGAATTTGGTTGAACTCATCTTCCCAAACAGGCCCCAAGTGACTCCACTCAGTTCACTTGAGATATGGGAGTGAAGCTGGTGTCTTAAAACCTCCTTCAGAACCTTGCTTGTTGGCCTTGAACTTGGCCAACTCTGCTTATGAGGGACATTGTGAGGAGGACATAAGGAGGCTACAAAGGGATATAGATAGGTTGAGTGAGTGGCCAAAGATCTGGCAAATGGAGTATAATATGGGAAAATGTGAAATTGTCCATTTTGGCAGGAAGAATAAAAAAAGCATATTATCTGAATGGTGAGAAATTGCAGAGCTCTGAGATGCAGAGGGATCTGGGTATCCTAGTGCATGAATCGCAAAAGGTTAGTATACAGCAAGTAATTAGGAAAGCTAATATCGTTTATTGCGAGGCGAATTGAATACAAAAGTAGGGAGGTTATGCTTCAGTTATACAGGGCATTGGTGAGACCACATCTGGAGTACTGTGTACAGCATTGGTCTCCTTATTTAAGGAAGGATGTAAATGCGTTAGCAGTTCAGAGAAGGTTTACCAGACTAATAACTGGAATGGGCGGATTGTCTAATGAGGAAAGGTTGGACAGGCTAGGCTTGTATCCGCTGGAGTTTAGAAGAGTAAGAGATGGCTTGATTGAAACATACAAGATCCTGAGGGGTCTTGACAGGGTGGATGTGGAGAGGATGTTTCCTCTTGTGGGAGAATCTAGAACTAGGAGTCACTGTTTAAAAATAAGGGGTCGCCCATTTAAGACAGAGGAGACAATTTTTCCAGAGGGTCGTGAGTCTTTGGAACTCTCTTCCTCAGGAGGTAGATAGATTCTTGATAATCAAGGGGGTGAAAGGTTATCGGGGGTAGGCGGGAATGTGGAGTAATCGGATCAGCCATGATCTTATTGAATGGCTTGAGTGGCCTATTCCGGCTCCTAATTCGTATGCTCATTTCTTATTACGGTAAAGGCACTTTATCAAATGGAAGTTGTCATTAGTTGACCCTTACGCAACAGCCGCAGCGAGAATTTACCACCACGTGCTCTTGACTCACCTTATAATACAGCACTGGTCCTTGTTGTTGCGTTGCATGTTAAAGTAGCAGTTGTCAGCGATGGCAAAGATGTGAGGCGGCATCTCCCCGATCTTCCGGTTTGTGTAATACCTGATTTGTTCGGCCGTGTAGATGGGCAGCAGCTGGTAGGGATTCACCGCAACCAGGATTGAGCCAGTGTAGGTCTGAAAGCAGAGACGTTACAACAATATAAGCAAAGCTCCGAACAGAAGCTTGGATATAGCGATGCTGGAAAAGATGTACAATGCCATTCATTGTTTGGCACAGAAAACAAGCCCCTCTTCACCTATTCTTGGCTATTCACCTCTAACCTATCAAGGGAAAAGTAGTCATTTAATATGCAACACACTGGTGGAACTCCTATGGAGGAGACTTTTTTTTTTAAATATTCGTTAATGGGATGTGGGCGTCGCTGGCAAAGCCAGCATTTATTGCCCATCCCTAATTGCCCTTGAGAAGGTGGTGGTGAGCCGCCTTCTTGAACCGCTGCAGTCCGTGTGGTGAAAGTACTCCCACAGTGCTGTTAGGGAGGGAGTTCCAGGATTTTGACCCAGCGATGATGAAGGAACGGCAATATATTTCCAAGTCAGGATGATGTGTGACTTGGAGGTGGTGGTGTTCTCATGTGCCTGCTGCCCTTGTCCTTCTAGGTGGAAGAGGTTGCGGGTTTGGGAGGTGCTGCCGAAGAAGCCTTGGCGAGTTGCTGCAGTGCATCTTGTAGATGGTACACACTGCAGCCACGGTACGCCAGTGGTGGAGGGAGTGAATGTTTAAGGTGGTGGATGGGGTGCCAATCAAGCGGGCTGCTTTGTCCTGGATGGTGTCGAGCTTCCTGAGTGTTGTTGGAGCTGCACTCATCCAGGCAAGTGGAGAGTATTCCATCACACTCCTTACTTGTGCCTTGTAGATGGTGGAAAGGCTTTGGGGAGTCAGGAGGGGAGACACTCACCGCAGAATATCTAGCCTCTGACCTGCTCTTGTTGCCACAGTATTTATGTGGCTGGTCCAGTTAAGTTCCTGGTCAATGGTGACCCCCAGGATGTTGATGGTGGGGGATTCGGCGATGGTAATGCCGTTGAATGTCAAGGGGCGGTAGTTAGACTGTCGCTTGTTGGAGATAGTCATCGCCTGGCACTTCTGTGGCGCGAATGTTACCTGCCACTTATCAACCCAAGCCTGAACGTCGTCCAGGTCTTGCTGCATGCGGGCATGGACTGCTTCATTATCCGAGGAATTGTGAATGGCACTGAACACTGCAGTCATCGACTAGGCCTATATTCCCTAGAGTTTAGAAGAACAAGAGGTGATCTCATTGAAACATACAAAATTCTTAGAGGGCTTGACAGGGTAGATGCCGAGAGGCTGTTTCCCCCTGGCTGGAGAGTCTAGAACCAGGGGTCACAGTCTCAGGATAAGGGGTTGGCCATTTAGGACTACAGGCCAGTCAGTTTAACCTTGGTAGTGGGAAAGCTTTTAGAAACAATAATTCAGGACAAAATTAACAGTCACTTGGACAAGTATGGATTAATCAAGGAAAGCCAGCACGGATTTGTTAAAGGCAAATAGTGTTCAACTAACTTTGATTGAGTTTTTTGATGAGGTAACAGAGAGGGTTGATGAGTGCAATGCGGTTGACGTGGTGTACATGGACTTCCAAAAGGTGTTTGATAAAGTGCTACATAATAGGCTTGCCAGCAAAGTTGAAGCCCATGCAATAAAAGGAACAGTGGTAGCATGGATACGAAATTAGCTAAGTGACAGGAAACAGAGTAGTGGTGAACGGTTGTTTTTCGGACTGGAGGAAGGTATACAGTGGTGTTCCCCAGGGGTCGGTACTAGGACCACTGCTTTTCTTGATATATATTAATGACTTAGACTTGGGTGTACAGGGCACAATTTCAAAATTTGCAGATGACTTAAAAACTTGGAAATATAGTGAACAGTGAGGAGGATAGTGATGGACTACAAGACGACAGACAGGCTGGTGGAATGGGCAGACACGTGGCAGATGCAATTTAATGCAGAAAAGTGCAAAGTGATACATTTTGGTAGGAAGAACGAGGAGAGGCAATTTAAACTAAAGGGTGCAATTCTAAAGGGGGTGCATGAACAGGGAGACCTGGAGGTATATGTACACAAATCGTTGAAGGTGGCAGGACAGTTGAAGGTGGCAGGACAGGTTGAGAAAGCGGTTAAAAAAGCATACGGGATCCTGGGCTTCATAAAATAGAGGCAAGGAAGTTATGAACCACCTGTATAAAACACTTGTTTGGCCTCAACTGGAGTATTGTGTCCAATTCTGGGCCCCGCACTTTAGGAAGGATGTGAAGGCCTTAGAGAGGGTGCAGAAATATTTTTACAAGAATGGTTCCAGGGATGAGGATAGACTGGAGAAGCTGGGGTTGTTCTCCTTAGAGCAGAGAAGGTTGAGAGGAGATTTGATAGAGGTGTTCAAAAATCATGAGGGGTCTAGGACAGAGGAGAGAGAGAAACTGTTCTCATTGGCAGAAGGATCGAGAACCAGAGGACACAGATTTAAGGTGATTGGCAGAAGAACTGAAGGTGAACATGAGGGAAAAAATTTTTTACGCAGCGCGTGGTTAGGATCTGGAATTCACGGCCTGAAAGGGTGGTGGAGGCAGACTCAATCGCGGCTTTCAAAAGGGAATTGGATAAGTACCTGAAGGAAAAAAATTTGCAGGGCTACGGGGAAAGGGCGGGGGAGTGGGACTAGCTGAAAGTGCTCTTGCAGAGAGCCGGTACGGGCTCGACGGGCTGAATGGCCTCCTTCCGTGCAGTAACCATTCTATAAATCTATGACTCTAGGACTAAGATGAAGAGAAATTTCTTCACTCAGAGGGTGGTGAATCTTTGGAATTCTCTACCCCAGAGGGCTGTGGATGCTCAGTCGTTGAGTATATTCAAGACAGAGATCAATAGATTTTTGGATATTAAGGGAAACAAGGGATATGGGGATAGTGCAGGAAGGTGGAGTTGAGGTAGAAGATCAGCCATGATCTTATTGAATGGTGGAGCAGGTTCGAAGGGCCGAGTGGCCTACTCCTGCTCCTATTTCTTATTTTCTTATGTCTGCTTTCTGTGGGAATTACTAGATATCTCCTCCAAACCCTACGGCACGCACTCCTTCTGTATCCAACTCCCCTACACCCAGAACATTTAGATATTCCAGTTATGCTGGAGATACCAGATTTTATACATCTAAAATCACCCTTGTTTTCCCAGAGATGGATTATAGACAGTTTCAGCTAATGTTTCCAAGGGGGAGTATTTGCTGAAATAATTCAAAGTGTCAGTTCCAAGCAGCTGATGGTCAGCCAAGAAATTGCAATACAAGTGATTCTACAGTATGTCTGGATCGGAGCTGGTTCGGAGGGAGGTGGGATGCCAGGTTAGCACACTGGCTTTCTGCGATTTAAAAAAAATACATTTTTATGCGTTTTTATGGGATGTGGGCGTCGCTGGCAAGGCCAGCATTTATTGCCCATCCCTAGTTGCCCTCGAGAAGGTGGTGGTGAGCCACCTTCTTGAACCACTGCAGTCCATGTGGTGAAGGTACTCCCACAGTGCTGTTCGGGAGGGAGTTCCAGGATATTGACCCAGCGACGATGAAGGAACGGCGATATATTTCTAAGTCAGGATGGTGTGTGACTTGGAGGGGAACTTGGAGGTGGTGGTGTTCCCAAACGCCTGCTGCCCTTGTCCTTCTAGGTGGTAGAGGTCGTGGGTTGGCGAGTTGCTGCAGTGCATCTTGTAGATGGTACACACTGCAGTCACGGTACGCCAGTGGTGGAGGGAGTGAATGTTTAAGGTGGTAGAGGGCCTGCCAATCAAGCAGGCTGCTTTGTCCTGGATAGTGTTGAGCTTCTGAGTGTTGTTGGAGCTGCACTCATCCAGGCAAGTGGAGAGTATTCCATCACAATCTTTACTTGTGCCTTGTAGATGGTAGAAAGGCTTTGGGAGTCAGGAGGTGAGATACTCGCCGCAGAATACCCAGCATCTGACCTGCTCTTGTTGCCACAGTATTTATGTGGCTGGTCCAGTTAAGTTTCTGGTCAATGGTGACCCCCAGGATGTTGATGGTGGGGGATTCGGTGATCACGTGGCAATTTACATCGAACGCTGGGAGGCACAGGAATAACTTGCATTTATATAACCGCCTTTAACGTAGTAAAATGTCCCAAGGCACTTCACAGGAGCGTAATCAGACAAAAATTGACACCGAGCCACATCAAGAGATATTAGGACAGCTGACCAAAAGCTTGGTCAAAGGATGAGGTTTTAAGGAGCGTTTTAAAAGGAGGAGAGGGGAGAGATTTAGTGAGGGAATTCCAGAACTTAGACCCCAGACAGCTGAAGGCACGGCCACCGATGGTGGGACAAAGGAAATCGGGGTTGAGCCAGAGGCCAGAACTGTAGGAGTGCAGAGATCTCGGAGGGTTGTAGGGCTGAAATAGGAGAGAGAGAGAGAGAGAGAGAGAGAGAGAGGCCATGGAGGGATTTCAACACAAGGGTAAGAATTTTAAATTTGAGGTGTTGTTGGACCGGGAGCCAGTGTAGGTCAGCGATCACAGGGGTGATGGGTGAATGGCACTCGTATGTTTTTCCCCCTCTTCAGACTACATGGTGTAACATATTAGCATACTGGTTTATTTTACCTCTGGGATTATGTGAGAATACAGCCCAGATAGTTGGAATAAAAGCCTCCCTTTCTGCCGATTGTAATGTTTCTATGCAAGTTTGTACAGACTCATAGGTGAGGGTAGGACAACACTTAACTGCCCCTGTAATGTGGCAAATGCACGTGGCGGATAATGTAGGTAATGGAAATTGTACACCGGTTATCAAAATAGTCTTCCAAGGTTGAGGGGGGGGAGGGGGGGGGTCAAGATTCACCATTGTGATGAGCACTACTCCATTACTGGTTGTGCCAATGTCCTGTAACCCAATACTTCAAATTCAAAATTCTCAACCTCATTTACATGTCCATTCGCATTTACAAATCTCCCTCCTCCCCGCTCTACAATCTCCTTTAGCCTTGCATTCCAGCCCTTCTGCCGTCGGACAGTAAAATGGGGGGGGGGGGGGCGAGGGTGGGATGAGTCAGAAGCCAGAGGCAGAGCCTTCATCCACTTTGGCTCCACGTTCTGGAAATTCCTCCTCGAAGATCCTCCACCTTGCTACTTTTACCCATCTTAAACCCCAATATTTCAACTGTGCTTTCAATCACGTCTCTCAACTCGCTCATTGCTGCTCGGTATCCATTTCTCCTCGGTGCCTTGGCATCTTTACCATGTTAAAAGGTGCCAGGAGTAGGCAAGATTTTGTTGACAAGTTGGGGAAATATTCCAGAACATTTCCAGGGATGAGGGGCTACAGTTACATGGATAGACTGGAGAAGCTGGGGTTGTTATCCCTGGAGCAGAGAAGGCTAAGAGGAGATTTGATGGCTGTGTTCAAAATCATGAAGGGTTTAGACAGAGTAAATAAAGAGAAACTGTTTCCAATGGCTGAAGGGCCGATAACCAGAGGGCACAGATTTAAGGCGATTGGCAAAAGAACCAGAGGCGACATGAGGGAAAACTTTTTACTCAACGAGTGGTTAGGATTTGGAATGCACTGCCTGATAGGGTGGTGGAAACAGATTCAATAGTAGCCTTCAAAAGGGAATTGGATAAATACTTGAAGGAGAAAAAATTGCAGGGATATGGGGTAAGAGCAGGGAGTGGGACTAACTGGGTTGCTCTTCGAAAGGTTGGTGCAGAATCGCTGGGCCGAATGGCCTCCTTCTGTGCCGCACTATTCTATTCTATGATTTCAGCTAACCTGAACTACCCAACGTCTCAACTGTATTTCGTAGAAGTCCTCCAGAAGGATTCCCGATCAACTCCGCGGGCTCTCGTCTCCCGGTGTTACAGGATATCTCCTTGTGCAGCCAGAAGAAGATTATCCTGCAACATCTGCAGTCAAGAGCCGGCACGAATCCCAGATACACCGAGAGACTTACATCTGCAGGGTACAATTATCCAACGTTAACCTGAATTCCCCCAAACCCAAAAAAAATGACCATTCGGCAAATTGCTGAGATAGGCCATGAAAGAGAATTAGTGAACAGTAAAAATGAGCGATTAGTAAGATTCCTGTTAAAGCGCTGAGAAGACACCGACCAACGATGATTGATGCAGAAACAGGACACCAATAGCAGACCCATGAATTGAGTTACACCGGACCATGATGAAGTAACTTATAGAATGCAAATGGTTATATAATACACCGATGACGACTTTAAAAAAAGGTGCCCTTAATGAGAGGAGAAACCCAATACCGATGGTTAGCCATGCAGAGTGCAGCCTTTGAAAATGGTCGCGAGGGGTTATATGTTTCATAGGCTTCTGATACTTAACCTCCGGGAGTTAGGTGATTGAAGTTCATGCACTGTACTTACCCTTCCGCCACAGTTTGTCTGTCGAAAAAGTAGGCAATGCATTAAAAGCAAAGGACGGGACAGTTATAGGTAAGGCCACAGTAAAGAAAAAAGAATTCTGCATTTATATAGCGCCTCTCATGACCGCAGGACGTCCCAAAGCGCTTTGCAGCCAGCGAAGTACTTCTGAAGTGTAGTCACCCTCGTAACGTAGGGAACACAGAGAAGGCCACTTGCAGTCGGAAGTAGTAAGAGGCAGATCACTCACTCAGTTGCACAGTTTTTATATTGCGCCTATGACAGGGGAAGCAGTATATAAAGGGAGACCCGAAGTGGAACATCTCCTCCACCTCCACCCCACCCCCTTGCCCCCGCTTTATGCAGCATGCCCACCGGCCCCCATGGAACTAGTCAGGAGGGTCAGGGGGACGGAGGTCCATGTTTTGAGCCCCCTGGACATTCAGGTCTTGGAGGCCAGAGGAACTGGGCTTGGGTCATTTTGGGGATTTGGCTGCTCTGTGTATTTACCAAATAGTCAGAGAACGTGAAGCGGCTTGGGATACATCTCACAAGGTAAGTGGACTTAATTCCCCCGAGTGCTTTTTTTGTTGTTGTTTAAAACTTATATAAAAACTGCAAAGAGCTTTGTTATTGAGTTTAGGGATTAGAAATAGTTGGAAGGTTTTCCTTTTGAACTGTTGAGGGCTGTACTGTGCTCGCTGGCCAGATCACTAGGTGGGACATAGCTGAATGGAAAACTTGGAGCTATTAACAATTTGTTAATTAATCAGAGATCAGAGGGTGCTTGAAAAGTATCTCAAGTCAAACTATACTAAGCAGCAGCTTTTATATATAGAGTCTTCAATAGTGCAAATGGCCCAAACTGCTTCATAGATGAAAAGAGAGAGAGTGTGTTTAACGCCACACTAAGAGGGATAGCACATCACACTCAGAGCCGCAAAGGACATCAGTGGCTTGGACCACAAAGAATGCGAGTCAAGTGTGGAACCAGGAGATATATAAACTGTGATTTAGAGACCTTGCGCAAACAGGTCATATTTTCTCCACTTCTAATAATCACACCGTGGATCAGAATAGTCCACTGATCCATTTATTTAATACATCGAGAAGAAATGGCTGGGAATGAGTTTTAAAGAATGAAACACATTTGAGGGATTTAGATGATAGTCAGGTTGATCATTCGGCTTCAATCTAGATTTTTTTGTGTAATGGGGGGGCGGGGGGGGGAGAGAAAGTGGAAGGCATCAGCTCAGTTTAACTCAAGTTGTCAAAAATCTTGAGGCTTTATTTGATCAAATATATATATATATATATATATATATATATATACACAAAAAGAGCATCGCAGACACTGGGGAATATGTTACGAAGCTGGGATTATAAAAGGACACCATATACATTATAGAAGCAATATATGGCCTATTAGAAGCCACTTCTACAGAAGCTTGTACAGAGAACCTGCTCGTCAACAGCAAGGTAATCCTACCGATAACACACTGCAAGCGGGAGAAGCAATGGTCCTTCAGGTTGGTGAACAAAATGCAATATATTGGGCCATATTTTCCAATCGGAGGCTTCCTGCGTGTGATCTGGAAAAAATCTACGGACTTACCCGAGGTCCGGACACTTCCGCTCCTGGGCCTCTCCAACTGGAAATGCGCAGGGCCCAGGTATCCCAGAGGCGCAGGCAGTTCGCAAGCGTCCCTGGGATCACGTGGGCCATGGGGAGCCAATCAAAGAAGGGAATCTCCCTTCATACACTTGACAGATAGACCTGTCAAATATATGAATGGAGATCACCCCAAAAACCACAGTAAAACATTCAATACATTTTTTTAAGTCACATTAAAATAAGTTGAAATTACAATAAATTAAATATTCTAAAAAATTTAATTTTTTGAAAAAAATAATTAAAGTTTTATACGGGGCTAAAAGTAAACTTACTTTTTTTTTAAAAAAAAGTATTTTTTAAATGATAAATGAGGAAAAAAGTTTTTTTAAACTTTTTTCAACACTTATGCTGGTAAAAGCAGGCCTTGCGCTTTTACCAGGCGCAAGATTTCTAAGGATTTTCAGCGAGCGGAGGTTCTCCAGAAAGCGGAACTCTCCCCCCGCAGAGGCCCTTCTCCAGGGCAGGCGGAGGATCTGTCAAGAGCATTCTTGACAGATCGGAAATGCCGGTTTTCAGCGCATGCGCTTGGCATGCCGACAACCGGCATTTCCGATGTCCCTACGGGTGTACACAGCTCGTACATACCCGTAGGCATTGGAATATCTGGCCCAACTCGGATTACTCAGCAAGATGGTCGAACCGCCGGCATACTAAAAGTTTCCAAGAATAGATCACAAAATTGGTCGTGGGTAATTCAAGAGAGCTAGATTGTCAGCCATTGAAGTGGTAAAGCACCTTTTCAGCTCTTTGGAATGGACCTTGGTTGCCCCACGATAGGAGGGGGGGGGGGGGCCAAAACTGTAGCGGTCCTCACCGCCAATAAGCCCACCTCACATCCAAACACACGAGCGTTGTACATTGCTCCCCAAGTGCGTCAGCCATGGACTGTACTCAAGACTCCCAAGAAGGAAGGTAGTTGATACTCACGTAAATTAAGCGTTCTCTGTATCGGATCAGCAGGTTACGCAAAATTCCCGCTTCGTTCAAGTCTCCCAGACGGATCATATCTTCCACTCCATGGATGGATGTTGGATGCATGGGCTTAATATTGGTGGCATTCTGAGGGGAGATCCAGTGCTCCTGGAGGGCCAGGAAGGGAAGGAACAAAAAAAAACCAAAACATTACGCCATGGTTCCATTTTAGCAATATAATTCACTGATATTAAAAAGAAAAGGAACAAATTTTTTCTGCATTGATGCTTAAAATAGTTAGTGACAGAGCACACAAGGCTATGGAATCATTCTTACCTTTCTATAGACTTTGAGATGAACACAACTCATCAATTTCTATTTTTCCCCTCTACATGTTGGTACTCATCAGGGTGTTGGATGGCCAGTGCCGATTAACAGGACATTTTCCACACTTTTAGCCAGCAGTGTTAGCACTCAGGTCTGGTACTGGATGGGCCGGTCAGAGAGAAAAAGCTCCTTCCTGCTCCAGTATGCCCCCAGATCTCTACCCTTGTCTCTCTAGGGAAACATCTTGGGGCAAACAGCCCATCAATTTTCCCTCCATCTGAGAAATTGCCCCTCCGTGTGAGAAACTCAGTGAAACCATAAACCTGAACACATGTCCTACCCCAAGACCAACTTCGATTGCAAGTCACACTGTAAAATTTGTCATAGATGCAACCAATACAAATTATAAACCAAATCCCATCAGAATACAACAGTGTGTCAACATAGAAATACATTAATAATAAAAAAAGATGCTGGAAATACTCAGCAGGTCAGGCAGCATCTGTGAAGAGAGAAACAGAGTTAACGTTTCAGGTCGATGACCCTTCGTCAGAACTGGAAAAAGTTAGAGATGTAACGGGTTTTAAGCAGGTAAAGGGGGGGAAGAGGAGGAAAGAACAAAAGGGAAGGTTTGTGATTGGGCGGAAGGCAGGAGAGATTAAATGACAAAAGGGATGATGGTGGGCAAAAGGAGATGGTAATGGGACAAGTTAAGAAACAAAAGATGGGTCTAGAAGAGGTGTAAATGGGGATGGTAGAATCATCAACAGCTGCCATGTGAAAAAAATAGGGGCAGAGGTTATGGTCTGAAATTTCTGAACTTGTTGGGTCCAGAAGGTTGTAAAGTGCCTAATCGAAAGATGAGGTGCTGTTCCTCGAGCTTCATTGGAATAGTGGCGGAGGCCGAAAACCGAGAGGTCAGAGTGGGAGTGGAGCGGAAAATTAAAGTGACAGGCGACCGGAAGCTCGGGGTCACGCTTACAGACTGAACGGAGGTGTTCCACAAAGCAATCATCCAATCTGCGTTTGGTCTCCCCAATGTAGAGGAGACCACATCGTGAGCAGCGAATACAGTATACTAAATTGCAAGTAGTACAAGTAAATCACTGTTTCACCTGGAAGGAGTGCTTGGGGCCCTGGACAGTGGGAAGGGAGGAGGTGAAAGGGCAGGTGTTGCATCTCTTGCGCTTTCAAGGGAAGGTGCCATGGGAAGGGGAAGGAGGTGTTGGGGGTGATTGAGTAGTGGACCAGGGTGTTGCGGAGGGAGCGGTCCCTTCAGAATGCTGAAAGAGGGGGCAGGGAAGGTGTGATCACACTGGAGGTGACGGAAATGGCGCAGGATGATCGGTTGAATGTGGAAGCTGGTGGGGTGAAAGGGGAGGTCAAGGGGAACCCCATCGTGGTTCTGGGGAGGGGCGAGAACAAAAGTGCAGGAAATGGAACGGAAACAGTCGAGGGCCAAGCCAACTACGGTAGAGGGGAATCCTCGGTTGAGGAAAAAGGAAGACAAATCAGAAACACTAGTATGGAAGAAATACATTAACACAGTTAGTGAAAATTTATTGCTCAACCAGTGTAGAAATCCAAGCCATCATAGGAACAGGAGTCGGCCATTCAGCCCCTCGAGCCCGTTAAATTAAATCATGGCTGATCTGTATCTTAAATCCATCTACCCCCTTGGTTCCGTATCCCTGGATACCCTTGCCTAACAAAAAATCAATCTCAGTTTTGACATTTTCAATTGACTCCCGGCCTCAACAGCTTTTATGAAGAGTTCTAGATTTCCACTATCGTGTGTGAAGAAGTGCTTCCTGACATCACCCCCTGAACGGCCGAGCTCTAATTTTAAGGTTATGCTCTCTTGTTCTGGACTCTCCCCTCACCAGAGGAAATAGTTTCTCTCCAACTATCCCGATCGACTCCTGTAAACCTCGATTAGATTACCTCTTAATCTTCTAGATCAAGCAGTAAACCTATTAAAATATAAACTATTTATTCATCATTTACCTGCACAAAAGGCATATCGAAAACTAAAGTAGAACAAGACAACAATAGTCAGCAGTTGCATTAATTTTTTTGGCAAGGGGGCATATCGGAATACTTACATTCCCTTCATCATCCACCACCTGAATCTGGCCCGAGTCACAGAGTTTCACCACCGCTCCAATGGGAACTTCAAACTCACGGCCAGTCTTGAGATCCAGCCAGACATAATCCCCCTGAGCAGAGACAGATGGGTCAGGATCAGCATGTGTTATTGTAGGAAGACTAGTCATTATTGAATTTTTATTATAAACCTCATGTTTAAAAAAAAAACCCCCACACACAATCTGGGCGGAGTTGCTCAATATAGTTGAGAGCAAGCGAGCGTAGGAGGAGGAGTCAATGAAAGAACATAACATAAGAATTAGGAGCAGGAGTCGGCCATTCGGCCCCTCGAGCCTGCTCCGCCATTCAATAAGATCATGGCTGATCATCCACCTCAACTCCACTTTCCCGCTCGATCTCCATATCCCTCGATTCCCCTAGAGTCCAAAAATCTATCACAGCCTTGAATATACTCAAAGACTCAGCATCCACAGCCCTTTGGGGTAGAGAATTCCAAAGATTCACAACCCGCCGAGTGAAGAAATTCCTCCTCATCTCGGTCTTAAATGGCCGACCCCTTATCCTGAGACTGTGCCCCCCCTAGTTCAAGACTCTCCAGCCAGGGGAAACATGGCTGCGATTTTGTCAATGGATGCGACTTGGGAGCGGGGCAGCTGGTTTCCGGGTTCCAGTCCCGCCCCCAACTGCATCCGGCCCACGGACGTGATTTTACGTTGATTGGCCTTGTAAGCCCACCCTGCGGGCTTGCCGGCCAATTAAGAGGAAGCCGTTCAGATGACGACGCGTCATCTGCCGGCTTTCTTAAAAGGGACCACGCACAATTTTGACAGTTGAATTTTCAGTGTTTGACAGCAGTGAGGTGCTGCAAACACTGTACAAAGGTGAGCTCTTGCACCCAGGCTCTCCAGTGACTCCCTCCTTAGGCTAGAACAGATGGCAGCTGCAGGTGAGGTGACAGAAGCGATCTGTCACTGGTGAGAGGTTCTCCCAATGAGGTGGCACTAGACATCGATTTCAAAACTTGGTCACCTAAAGAAATGTGTAAATGCATTAAAAATGAATTTCCCAACATTTTCTTTCTTCTGAGACTCACCATGTGCACCATTGGATCCTTCACACCACTTCTGCAGCTGTCATCAATGCAGAAACATTATAGCAGACCTCACAACACTTACCTGGCGTGGTGTCTGGATGTCGGGAAACCCGAGGCAGAAGCGGCAAAATTTAATAGCCTGTCAACTACCTGTTAACAAGCAGTTAATTGGCTTTAATCGTCTTCCCGCCGCTAGGTGTCGGGTCCATGCGTGATTTGGGGACCTGAAAATTGTTTGGAGGCGGGTTGACGGCGGGATCGAACCTCGCCGTCAATCAAAACAATTTTAACCTTTGACACGTCTCCAAACCCACCCACTCAGTGCCGATAAAATCGCGGCCAACCTCTCAGCATCTACCCTGTCAATCCCCTTCAGAATCTTGTATGTTTCAATGAGATCACCTCTCATTCTTCTAAACTCCAGAGAGTATAGGCCCATTCTACACAGCCTCTCATCATAGGACAGCCCTCTCATCCCAGGAATCAATCTAGTGAACCTTCGTTGCACCGCCTCCAAGGCAAGTATATCCTTCCTTAGGATAAGACGACCAAAACTGTGCACAGTACTCCAGGTGTGGTCTCATCAAGGCCCTGTACAATTGTAGCAAGACTTCCTTACTCTTATACTCCAAACCCCTCCCTTGCAATAAGGAGAGAAGGATTGAAAGAAATAATTCTGCTCTTCAACATTACCTACTGATTTGTTTTCTTCTCCTTCCCACACAAAACATCTGCAACAGAGGGTAAGAGAAGGGAAAAGGAGGAAAGAGTTCCAGCGGTGGAAGGTGCAACAAAAAAAGAGTCTCAGCCCAAGATTCTTACACACATTATGTTTCCAAGTGAACATTGCAGCCAATAAAGTCACTGCATGACAAGATGGACGTCCTTATGCAGGAATACAGATCTAAATCACCTAGCAACAACTAAAAACACAATCATCCAGAATAATGTCGTCTGCAGAAACCATTACGTTTTTTTTTATTCGTTCGTGGGATGTGGGCGTCGCTGGCAAGTCCAGCATTTATTGCCCATCCCTAACTGCCCCTCGAGAAGGTGGTGGTGAGCCGCCTTCTTGAACCGCTGCAGTCCGTGCGGTGAAGGTACTCCCACAGTGCTGTTAGGGAGGGAATTCCAGGATTTTGACCCAGCGACAATGAAGGTTCGGCCGATATACTTCCAAGTCAGGGTGGTGTGTGACTTGGAGGGGGTGGAGTTCCCATGCGCCTGCTGTCCTTGTCCTTCTAGTACAGTTAGCTTTCTAAGATTCCAAACTCTACGGTGTCGATATTAAACCCCCACGACGGGCAGGAGAGGGGTTAGCCTTAAATACGGGGAATGCGTCCCCATCACACCCGCACGTGGTGGATAGCGGTCGTTCGAGTGTCCTGCCAGGGAGGGGTGGGGCAGCTCATTAGCATATTTAAATCCGGGCTCAGTGCAATGGGAGCCCAATTTAAAATTCACACTTGCTACACGGGTTTCCCAGGGGAATCGAGAATCCCGGCAATGAAAGGGAGGCGGGAGCTGCCAGCTCCATAAGGCCAGTGGCTTTTTCAGTTTGTCTCTCTCTCCCGCCCCGTTTGCAGCCTCTATTCCCCCTCTGCCGATCGCCAAGGATCATCCCCAAACCTGCCGCTTGTTTTCCCTCCCAACCGCTGGCCAGGATGACCATTTTGGCCGGCTGCCAGGCAGTAAACGGAACGAAAAAAAATTGATAATGATGATCAGCATAGAAACAGGCCACTCGGTCCAACTGTTGGGTCAGCCGTGGCTCGCACTCTCGCCTCCGAGTCAGAAGGTCGTGGGTTCAAGTCCCACTCCAGGGACTTCAGCACAAAATCTAGGCTGACAGTGCAGTGCTGCACTGTCGGAAGTGTCGTCTTTCGGATGAGACGTTAAACCGAGGCCCCGTCTGCCCCCTCAGGTGAACGTAAAAGATTCCATGGCACTATTTCGAAGAAGAGGAGGGGAGTTCTCCCCAGTGTACTGACCAATATTTATCCCTCAATCAACATCACTAAAAACAGATTATCTGGTCATTATCACATTGCTGTTTGTGGGAGCTTGCTGTGCACAAATTGGCTACCGTGTTTCCGACATTACAACAGTGACTCCACTTCCAAAAGTACTTCATTGGCTGTAAAGCGCTTTGGCATGTCCAGTGGTCGTGAAAAGCGCTATAGAAATGCAAAACTTTCTTTCTTTAACTATTCCATGCCAGCGTTTATACTCCACTCGAGCCTCCTCCCATCTTTCCTCATCTAACTATCAGCATAACCCTCTATTCCCTTCTCCCTCGTGTGCTTGTCCAGCTTCCCCTTAAATGCATCTATACTATTCGCTTCAATCACTCCCTGTGGCAGCAAGTTCCACATTCTCCTCACTCTCTGGGTAAAGAAACTTCTTCTGAATTCCCTATTGGATTTCTTGGTGACTATCTTATATTGATGGCCTCGAGTTCTGCTCTTCCCCACAAGTGGAAACACGCTCTCTGCGTCTACTTTTATCAAAACCTTTTATAATTTTAAAGACCTCTATGGGGTCACCACTCAGCCTTCTCTTTTCAAGAGAAGAAAGGAGATCCAGCCTGTTCATCCTTTCCCGATAGGTATACCCTCGCATTTCTGGTATCGTCCTTGTACGGCTTTGTTGCACCCTCGCCAACAAAATACAGAACACGACCGAAGGGGTCCAGATAATGTCACTAAGGTATATTTTGGCAGAATACGGAGGAATGCATCGTGTTATACAAGCCACCTACAATACACAGCTTTAATGAGTTAGCACCATGCGGAGAGGGGGAGGTGAGGAGATGGGGCTGGGGTGGGGAGAAAATGAGGCATTTTCTCAATCTCATTTAAAATGTGGAGAACTTTGACAAGGTTCGAGATGCTCCATTTTTAAAATCTACACGAGAGCGCAAATGAGAAACATTATCATGGTCTAAAACACTGGGACATAAGAAATAGGAGCAGGAGTAGGCCATTCGGCCCCTCGAGCCTGCTCTGCCATTTAATGAGATCATGGCTGATCCGATTTTCACCTCAACTCCACTTTCCTGCCTGTTCCCATAACCCTTGAATCCCCTGTTGCTCAAAAATCTGTCTATCTCAGCCTTGAATATATTCAATGACCCAGCTTACACAGCTCTCGGGGTAAAGAATTCCAAAGATTCACAACCCTCTGAAGAAATTCCTCCTCACCTCCGTTTTAAATGGGTGACCCCTTATTCTGAGACTATACCCCCTCGTTCTAGAGTCCCTGACGAGGGGAAACATCCCCTCAGCATCTACCCTGTCCAACCCCCTCAGAATCTTATATGTTTCAATAAGATCACTGCTCATTCTTCTAAACTCCAATGAGTATAGGCCCAACCTGCTCAACTTTTCCTCATAAGACAACCCTTCCATCCCAGGAATCAACCTAGTGAACCTTCTCTGAACTGCCTCCAATGCAAGTATATCTCTCCTTAAATAGTGGTCATGATGCAGAGATGCCGGCGTTGGACTGGGGTGGACAAAAATGAGAAGTCGCACACCACCAGGTTATAGTCCAACAGATTTATTTAAAATTACAAGCTTTCGGAGCTGTCGCCCCTTCCTCAGGTAGAGTTACTGAGAGACAATCTACCAGAATTCACAGAATATAAACACAGAGAAAATGCAGAGATTCTTTGATGTAGGGAAAGATTGAATCTCTGCATTTTCTCTGTGTTTATATTCTGTGAATTCTGGTAGATTGTCTCACAGTAACTCTACCTGAGGAAGGGGCGACAGCTCCGAAAGCTTGTAATTTTAAATAAATCTGTTGGACTATAACCTGGTGTTGTGCGACTTCTCATTTTTCTCCTTAAATAAGGGGACAAAAACTGTACGCAGTACTCCAGGTGTGGTCGCACCAACGCCCTGTACAGTTGTAGCAAGACTTCCCTACTTTTATACTCCATCCCCTTTGAAATAAAGGCCAACATTCCATTTGCCTTCCTAATTACTTGCTGCACCTGCATATTAACTTCTTGTGTTTCATGTACGAGGACACCCAAATCCCTCTGTACCACCGCATTCTGTAGTCTCTCTCCATTTAAATAATATTTTTCTTTTCTATTCTTCCTACCAAAGTGGATAACTTCACATTTTCCCACATTATACTCCATCTGCCAAATTCTTGCCCACTCACTTAGCCTATCTATATCCCTTTGCAGACTCTTTGTGTCCTCCTCACAACTTGCTTTCCCACCTATCTTTGTATCGTCAGCAAATTTGGCTACAGTACACTCGCTTCCTTCATCCAAGTCATTAATATAGATTGAAAATAGTTGAGGCCCCAGCACTGATCCCTGTGGCACCCCACTAGTTACAGATCGCCATACTGAAAATTACCCATTTATCCTGACTCTCTGCTTTCTGTTAGTTAGCCAATCCTCTATCCAGTCTAATATATTACCCCTAACCCCGTGAGCTCTCATCATCAATGGTCAATCACAGACAGCTGAGCCAGGCGACCTAGGGACATGGTAAAAATAGTCGGTGCTTACCGAAAGAAGCGTGTGCTGATATCGGAACACCTGGTTGACATTACGCAGCAGTGCCCATTTCCCTTCGTCCTTTTGATACAAGTCATCGTCGACTCCTCTGCGCGCGTACATTTTCGGCAAGACCGGCTTCAAACCCTGGTTGACCAACACATTTGCGCAGCGGACCCTCTACCCCCCTCCGTTACATCCAGCACGTCCGAGAGATCCTGGCATCAACAACAGCAAACTGATAGCCGAAGTGCGGCCAACACGCCTATGGCTTCCAGTAATCTTCGGTCGAGGGAAACCCCTTCCAGAAACGAGGCCGGCTTTTTAAAAAAAAATTTTTTAATTGAGCAAGAGAAGTGACCTTCAATCCCAATGGAACGCAACGAGAGCGGAAGACGATCTTTCCATACACCAGGCCATATTGTGGAATCTTAAATCCACAAGACCACCCCTTGGCCTTTAACAGCAGTCAGAGCTGGAGCTCCTCAGCGTATCCAGCCAAACTCCAAAGTGACTTGCATTTCCCCACCCCCGCCCCCCAAAATTTCTTTTCATGTGACACCTTCTCACGTTGATACTTGGGTTTAAAAAAATAACAAACCAGTTGGCAGAAAAAGAGCTTGGTAACTTATAAACCAGACTCGGTCAAGCTGCAACTGGTATTCATTAATCCACTAGACAATGCCACACAGCAAACATTCATGCATTAATGCATGAACGTGATTATAACAACCTGTGAAACCACTCTTAGCATCTGGAGTGGGATGGGGGGGGGCGGGAAGGGAAGGGGAGAAGAGACCTTAAAATACGAGGGAGTGATCCATTGCTGACTACAAGAGAATCGTGAATGATTTATGGCGTCTTGTACCATACATCTGGTCTTCGGTTCCTCTTTCTTTTAATTTGATGAACAAATTCAGTGCAGTTGGTCACGTGATGCCAAAGGCCAACTTGCTCCCTGATTGGCCAGAAGGTGGACCTTTGAGCAATGGCGGTGCTCCAAGAGAGATTGCGAGGCAGCTGCTGGGAATTGCGGTCAAGTCACGGAATTTACTGCCCAGCATTAAACTTTAAACATTTTAACTTGATACGGCACAAGCGTAACTTACCCTTCTATGCAGTGACCATGCAGTGCAGTGGAGTGGATACACCGCATGCGGTCACAAGTCAAACTTAAATAAAAAAGGTTACAGCTGCAACTCCCCCCCCACCCCCCCTCCCTCCTATAATTAAACTGATCCAATTCACAGGTTGACGCTAAAGACACACTAGCCATCCATTACAAGGATATTTTTTTGTGGATGCGACTCAACATGCCTCATTCACGGATTGGTACCTCCGGTTTCTTCCTTTAAGGTGAGTATGTGGTATGTGGACAGGGGGTGGGCAGGGGAAGGGACCAGATCCTAACTCACACCAAGTCCCCTTCACCCATCACCCGTGTTCGCTGATTGACACCAATGCCGCTCCACCAACGCCGGTGATTTTAAAATTCTTATTCTCGTGTTCAATTCATAGTCTCGCCCCCCTCCCTATCTCTAACCTCCTCCAGTCCTGCAACCCTCCGAGATCTCTGCGTTCCTCCAACTCTGGCCTCTTGCACCATTTTAATCACGCCACCATTGGCGGCCGTGCTCTGGAATTCCCTCCCCAAGCCTCTCCACCTCCTTTAAAGGCACTGCTTCAAACCTACCCCTTTGACCAAGTGTTTGGTCACCTGTCCTAATATCTCCTTACAAAAGAAAAATACTGCAGATGCTGGAAATCTGAAATAAAAAACAGAAAATGCTGGAAATACTCAGCAGGTCAGGCAGCATCTGTGCAGAGAGAGAGACAGAGTTATCGTTTCAGGTCGATGACCCTTCGTCAGAACTGGAAAAAGTTAGAGATGTAAGAGGTTTTTAAGCAAGTGTAGGGGGGCAGGGAAAGGGGGGAGGGGAGGAAAGAACAAAAGGGAAGGTCTGCGATGGGACGGAGTCATGTTTTGTTTCTTAACTTGTCCCATTACCATCTCCTTTTGCCTTGCACCATCATCCCTTTTGTCATTTAATCTCTCCTGCCTTCCATCCTATCACAGACGTTCCCTTTTGTTCTTTCTTCCCCCTCCCCCCTTTCCCTGCCCCCTACACTTGCTTAAAAACCTGTTCCATCTCCAACTCTTTCCAGTTCGGACGAAGGGTCATCGACCTGAAACGTTGACTCTGTTTCTCTCCCCACAGAGGCTGCCTGACCTGCTGAGTATTTCCAGCATTTTCTGTTAATATCTCCTTATGTGGCTCGGTGTCAATTTTTGTCTGATAATCGCTCTGGTGAAGCGCCTTGGGACGTTTTACTACGTTAAAGGCGCTGTATAAATGCAAGTTGTTGTTGTTGATTGAAGGACTAATTGATCTTTTTTTTCTCTGTCTAGTTCTCCATGGTTGGCACTGGTGTGTGTGTCTCATTGTTGTGGAACTTGCCCTATGTCCTGTGGTATAAACAGCACTGTTTTCACTCTTCTGGAAGTCTTGGGCCTCACACTCACACCTCACACTCGTCCTGTGCCTAGATTTTTCTGCACTTGGCGATGCCAACTGCTCTTGCCAACAGAGCGAGTCCCATCCACAGAGTCACTAGTAGAGTCAGCACCCGCAGGAAGGGGAGAAAAGATCCCATGGCACTATTTGAAGAGCAGGGGCGTCCTCCCTGGTGTTCTGGCCAACAATTATCCCTCAACCAACATCACTGGAAAAAAAAAAGAGATGATCTGGTCATTATCACAGTGCTGTTTGTGGGAGCTTGCTGTGCGCAAATTGTCTGCACTTCAAAAGTACTTCAATGGCTGCAAGGTGCTTTGGGATGTCCCGAGGTTGTGAAAGGCGCTATGTAAATGCAAGTCCTTTCCTATGCGGTAATGGGAAGGTATGGGTATATGGAAAAACTGCGCTAAAATTTATTCTGTCTCAGTGCACTCACTCCCACGTGCTATAAAATACTAATGAACTCGCAAGGAGTGAGGGCAACTCAACACCAACACCAAGCTCCCCTGCTGAGAGAGAAGAGGACAACAAAGATGCAGCTTGAACCAAGGAAAGTTCAATAATTTCCTGCGTAGCCAGCTGTCTGTGATACCAATAACTGGGCTTTTGAATCATTATCTTTATAGTAGCTCTGAGTAATAGCCAGATGGGCTTCCAATGCTGCAAATTCTCCACCGGTGCACCGTGACTGCAGTGTGTACCATCTACAAGATGCACTGCAGCAACTCGCCAAGGCTTCTTCGGCAGCACCTCCCAAACCCACGACCTCTTCCACCTAGAAGGACAAGGGCAGCAGGCGCATAGGAACACCACCACCTCCAAGTTCCCTTCCAAGTCACACGCCATCCCGACCTGGATATATAATCACCGTTCCTTCATCGTCGCTGGGTCAAAATCCTGGAACTCCCTCCCTAACAGAACTGTGGGAGCACCTTCACCACACGGACTGCAGCGGTTCAAGGCGGCGGCTCACCACCACCTTCTCAAGGGCAATAAATGTCAGGCTTGCCAGCGTCGCCCACATCCAGAGAATGAATATTACAAACTAAAGACAGACAGAAAATGTACAGAAGAGTTCCCAGCATCTGAAGGTGCATTCCTAAATGAACCTTCAAAGAGGAGCAGGGGAGTTCACCCTGGTGTCCTGGCCAATATTTGGCCCTCAACCAACAGATGATGATCTGGTCATTAACACATTGCTGTCTGTGGGAGCTTGCTGTGTGAAAATTGGCTGCCGCATTTCCTACATTACAACAGTGACTACACTTCAAAAAGTGCTTCATTGGCTGTACAGCTCTTTCGCATGTTCTGAGGTCATGAAAGGCGCTATAGAAATGCAAGTCTATTTTATCTATCTGAAAAGATTCATCAAAGGACTGAGACTGGAGCCAGATATTGAGGCCATCTGGTTATAGAAGTACACATGATATTAAAATGTTAGCGATAAGTTAAATCTGCAACACTACTTTAAGGTTAAGCCAAGACAATGGAGCAAAAGGACATGGAATAAAACTGGCGAGAGATTAGTTTAGGGCCAGTGTCAGGAAGAAGCACTTCACTCAAACAGCGAACAACACTGGAGTGATCTTCCAGATAGGGTACTGCAGGAAACCGTGGATGAGCTTTCTCCTCCCACACCCACCGCTGATGGATGATCTGGAAAACTCTACAGGATCAGCAACGGCCATCGACAGCTCCTGCCCGAGGTATTAAACCCAGGCCCCCCGTGTCATCGCAGGTGTAAAAAGATCCCATGCATGGCGCTCTTCAAAGAGAAGCAGGGGGAGTTCTCCCTGGTGGCCTGGCCAACATTCATCCCTGCCAAAGCAGGTTTTCTGACCACTGATCATAATGTTGTTTGTGGGAGCTTGCTGTGCAAAATTTGGTTGCCCCGTTTACTACACGGCAGTAGTGACTACACTTGAAAGCACTCTGGGACATCCAGAGGTTGTGAAAGAGAAACAAACATACACTGTAGATTTCTTCCACTTTGAGGCATTCTGCTCAATATCTCTCTGTGTACCAATATCGCCGCAGATTAAACATCAGCAGTGTCAATAAAACATGCTGAATATATTTAGATTACCTCCCCCTCGAAAGCAAACAAGGTTCACTCCCATTACACAGTCTGGGCGTTGCCTGAAGTACCAGGCAATGGGTGGGAACGAGACCCATGGGATTTCTCAGACAGTCAATTCAGCAGGTACCGTTTCACACTCGTGCAGGAACATAGTTATACTGCCTTACTTTCTTGACTGAGGCAGGCACAGGCCCCTGCCAATGTAGCTTCCAATTAAAAAAATGACAATGGATTCCTTTCCAAAACTCAGATGTCCAGGAGAACCCCGTGAGAATTTAACTTCAGAATTATAAAGCTGGGTTCAATAACCAGTTGCGGTTATTTTGTTAAAATTCTCTCTCAGGACGTGGGTGTCACTGGCAAGACCAGCATTTATTGCCCATCCCTAGTTGTCCCGAGAATGCGGTGGTGGAATGGAGTGGCTTGCTCGGCCACTTCAGAAGTTTAAGAGTCAATTTCAAGGTGTGGGACTGGACTCTCATTTAGGCCAGATTGGGCAAGGATGGTAGGTTTCTCGATAAGGAACAGGTGGAGGCCATGGGAACACCACCACCTCCAAGTCACACACCACCCTGACTTGGAAGTATATCGGCCGTTCCTTCATCATCGCTGGGTCAAGATCCTGGAACTCCCTCCCCAACAGCACTGTGGGAGTACCTTCACCACACGGACTGCAGCGGTTCAAGAAGGCGGCTCACCACCACCACCTTCTCAAGGGCAATTAGGGATGGGCAATAAATGCTGGCCTTGCCAGCGACGCCCACATCCCATAAAAACAAATTTTTTAAAAATTCAGCCCCTCGAGCCTATCCCACCATTCAAGTACATCATGATTGATCTGTATCTTAACTCCAACTACCCGCCTTAGTTCTGTAACACTTGATACTCTTGCCTAACAAAAATTAGCATCTTCATGTCCTGTTTCATGAAGATTAAAGCTTTAAAAAGAACCCAAGAAAGTCCTTAGGGGGAAAAAATTCAGTGGCACCCCCTTTGGGGCGCTAACTTTGCCGGGGAGTTACATTTGGTGCCCCTGCACCGTAGATTCAGTGGTAGCGCCCCAAGCAGGAGGTATGGCATACTGGAAGTGCTCCCCCCTTCCTGGGGATCGCGGTGTTACGTGCAACAGTGCCACACACGTCGGCACGTAGCGCCGCGGTATTACAGGCCTCCCTCCCCTGATTAAAGGGGCGGGGCCTAGCGCAGCGTGCACCGGGGCCCTGCTGGACCACCGGAGAGCGGGGTGCCAGCAAAAAGAGCCCGGCACTCAAGAGCAGTGCCGGGCTGACCGATCGCGGCCGGCACCCCACATAAAAAAGCGGAAGGGGGCAGGTGCTGGCAGCTGCCCTTTAATTTGCGCTGCCGCGGCTGCTAAAACACCCCCGACCCTGTCGGACATAGCGTCCGGCGATAGGTCAGGGGGCACAACCGAAGTTTGTGGCCAGGGCGCGCAAGCGGGGTGCTGCGCACGGCGATGACGTCATCGCCGGAGGCACAGCTCCGCCGGCTACCGTCGCCACTAACCGCATGTTAAATTTCGCGGGAGGAGTTATCGGCGCCGCGCCCGGATACTAGGGGCTTTGCGCCCTGTTAGCGCCCCCACAGGGGGCGCAAAATAACCCAATTTCCCCCCCCCCCCCCCCTTGTACTTTGTGTCCCTGCTATGGTGGTGATCCTGGAAAGAGTGGATGAAAAATGCCACATTGGGGCATGGGTTGTGCTACCACATAGGGCTCAGGTACCACCAATAACTATTTCATTTCTGGCTCTTCCTTTAATATTTCCTTGTTCGCAGATCGGGGCAGGGGAGAGGGGGAGGCAGAAGTAGTTTTGGAAGTCATTTACAATTAGGAGAAGGAGTTGAATGACTAACCATGCCCAGGCTACAATCCCCCAACTAGGCCAGAGATAGATCATAGGTTCAAGTCCCACTCCAGAGACTTGAACCCATAATCTAGGCCGACACTTCCAGTGCAGTGCTGAGGGAGTGCTGCACTGTTGGAGGTGCCGTCTTTCGGATGAGACGTTAAACAAAGGCCCTGCTCCCGTTCACCCTCTCCGGTGGGCATAAAAGATCCCGTTATTTCGAAGGAAGAGCACTGGAGTTTTCCCCGGTGTCCTGGGGCCAATATTTATCCCTCGACCAACATCACTAAAACAGATTATCTGGTCATTATCACATTGCCATTTGTGGGAGCTTGCTGTGCGCAAATTGGCGGTCACGTTTTCCTACATTACAACAGTGACTACACTTCAAAAAAGTACTTCATTTGGCCGTAAAGTCCTTTGCGACGTCCTGAGGTTGTGAAAGGCGCTATAGAAATGCAAGTTCGTTCTTTCTTCCTTTTGAAGGATCCAGACTGCACAGAGAAGATCTCCTTAGGATCAGAGTACACGGGGACCAGAATGGCATCAGGTGCAGAACATCAAGATCCCATTGCTCTGCACTTAACGTTTATTATCGGTGACTGCTGCTGGCAGAGGGCAATTAAGCAGGACTGATGGGCTGACCCCGGTGCTGGGGGGGTGGGGGGTGAGGAATAGCTATGGATGGGCGAGCGCTTAAATATTGCCGGGGTCAGTCGGCGGGTGAAACACCTCAATTTAATGGGGTTTTTTATTTTCACCCGCTGAAGCGGATTCTTTGAGGTAATAACTTTATCCGACATCTCGTGAAAAGTTGCGTGAAAACGAGGATGTCGCCCGATATCTGGTTTTCTGCATCAAATCACCAGGTTGTGCTGTTAACAAAAACAGCAAGAGGACGAACGGCTCATAGGGGAACCATCAGACTGGAAACTACCTCTTGGATATATCCCCATAGCCACACAAACACACACACACACACTAACAACATGTCAAGGAGGTACAATATTACCTCAAAGAAGCTGCTTCTACAAGCAGACCATCAAATGGAAATTAAACCCATAAATTAAAGTGCGAGTCACTGGTAGCCATCTCACTAATGACACAGCCACACACACACACACACACACGATACAATATTAAATTCTCAGACGTCCCATTAATATTCCTCTCAGCACCGTGTTAATTCAGCAGCGCTGTTTAATCGCCTTACGCCCCGGATGGTCATCGATAATAAACCACCCGTCTGCCGAGCGGCAGCAGACTGTAAAAAGCAAGACTCACGATTCCCATCATTTAGGAAAACAAAATCCCCCGGCTCTGGGTCGGAAGATATCCCGTTCGATCTTTCAATCTATATGCTAATGTGCCGAGGTTGACCTCAAAGCTTTGAGGCCGACCTGTCGCGCATCACAAGCCCACGTCGCCAGAACAAGACATGAGAAATTTATTAGCTTAACTCTGTCCCCCTCCCCTCAACTGTGCTGGTATATTGATGATTCACTGCAATAAGATACAGTACAAATTAAACCATAAAACTTGTATCTGCTACGGGTCAGGGACTGGGTGCTAGAGGATTTGTGGATAGGGCTTCCTGTAAATTAGCTAAATCCAGGGTCGCCAACCCTCCAGGAATTGAAGATTAATCGCCGGGACACCGCCGCACCCCCTTAAACAATCACTCCACCACCGGCGCACCGTGGCTGCAGTGTGCACCATCTACAAGATGCACTGCAGCAAATCGCTAAGGCTTCTTTGGTGGCACCTCCCCAAACCCGCGACCTCTACCACCTAGAAGGACAAGGGCAGCAGGCGCATGGGAACACCACCACCAAGTTCCCCTCCAAGTCACACACCATCCTGACTTGGAAATATATCGGCCGTTCCTTCATCGTCGCTGGGTCAAAATCCTGGAACTCTCTCCCGAACAGCACTGTGGGAGTACCTTCACCACACGGACTGCAGCGGTTCAAGAAGGCGGCTCACCACCACCTTCTCAAGGGCAATTAGGGATGGGCAATAAATGCTGGCCTTGCCAGCGACGCCCACATCCCAAAAACAGAAGAACATAAGAAATAAGAGCAGGAGTAGGCCATACGGCCCCTCGAGCCTGCTCTGCCATTCAATAAGATCATCGACCTCAACTCCACTTTCCCGCCCAATCATCATATCCCTCGATTCCCCTAGAGTCCAAAAATCTAGATCTCAGCCTTGATAATAGTCAAAGACTCAGCATCCACAGCCCTTTGGGGCAGAGAATTCCAAAGATTCACAACCCTCTGAGTGAAGAAATTCCTCCTCATCTCAGTCTTAAATGGCCGACCCCTTATCCGGAGTCTATGCCCCCTAGTTCTAGACACTCCAGCCAGGGGAAACAACCTCTCAGTATCTACCCTGTCAATCCCTCTCAGAATCTTGTATGTTTCAATGAGATCACCTCTCGGTCTTCTAAATGCCAGAGAGTATAGGCCCATTCTACACAATCTCTCATCATAGGACAGTCCTCTCATCCCAGGGATCAATCCAGTGAACCTTCGCCGCACCTCCTCCAAGGCAAGTATATCCTTCCTTAGATAAGGAGACCAAAACTGTGCACAGTACTCAAAGAACAAATTAAAAAAGAAACCTAGGGAGAAAAATCAAAAAAAGTGTATTTTTCCCATTTTCTTTGAACACTTTCGTTTATTTTATAAAATATTAGAGATTGGGGGGTGGGGGAGGAGGAGGAGGAGGAGAGAGACCAGTTGGAGGCGAGATGTCATGTGATGGAACCTCCAGGAATATGTCCAACCAGGGTTGGCAGCCTGAGAGGCACCCTCTCCGACAGAGTGTCCACAAACAACATTCCAGAGTGCAGCACCCACATTTGTGAACCTGAAGATACTCTGACTGGTTTAGGACCCCTGCAAGTCAACTGTAGCGCTCCTCGGACACATGGAAAAGTCTCATGGCCAAAACTAAATGGACAGAGCATGAAGGAGAGGAGTGAGGATGGAAACAAAAGGATTACGGTGGCTTTTGAAGTATTGCAGAAGGAGGGGACACAGTAACGGAAAAGTAGTAGTGTTCAGTCTGAAAATGGTACAGACTGACCATTTTCCCTTTTCGCTCACTTGTAGGCCTCCAATCACCCACCTGACGCTGCCAGTACACTCCTCCTCTCCATCCAACACGTGTTCATAATATAGCGCTAAGAGGCCCACCGTCGGAGAAGGAATGATGGAGGGGGAAGGGGGAAAAGTTTTCCTGCCAGACAAAGTGCATCAAGAACTTAAGTGTGTCCCACACCAGCAAGATTTGGCCCATTAATGTACAGAGTGAACTGAAGTGGTCCCAGGACAGAACCCTGTGGGACAGTGCTACCCAATTCTAACCACTGAGAAATGGCCCTTAACTCAATTTGCTACCCTCCCCCCAAATTCCAAACCCTTTAGGTCTTCTCCAATTGTCTCGTGTGGTACCTTGTCCAAGGCTTTCTGAAAGTCCATGTACACCACATCCGCTGCATTCCCCCCCCCCAAAAATCTTTAAAAAAGGTACTCTCACACGTAGAGCAGGTAAATATTGTATTTTATCACTACCAGCATAGCCTCCTCTTCAGAGCCAAGCGCTGGAAGTTAAATGAGGTGCTGCTACTGCCTCCAGTGGGTTTCCCCACATCTCAGGGGCAGCAGAGTCAAACAGGAAGCCATAAAACAAACTGCTGACTGACAGATTTCTCCAACTGAAGGCCAAGCAATCACCGGCCTCAGCCAACCATTCAGCAGGGAAGGTTCAGAGAACAGAAATAACAAAAAAATAATTGCGACTTTCAAACAACTCAGCAGTGAGTTGGGCAAGAAAGAGAGCGCGACAGAGAGTGTGTAAGAGCGAGAGAGAGTGTAAGAGAAAGAGCGAGAGAAAGAAAGGAGCGAGAGAAAGAGCACGGCTGTGGAGCCCGCCCTACTGTATAAACAGTTTGATTCCACAACACTGACAGCCAAGGCAAACGGACCCATTTCTATTGGCAGCTCTCCTGTATAATGAACCGGCTGCAAGTGGGCTAGGCAGGTTAGACATAAGAACATAAGAAATAGGAGCAGGAGTCGGCCATTTGGCACATCGAGCCTGCTCCGCCATTCAATAAGATCATGGCTGATCTTCTACCTCATCTCCACTTTCCTGCACTATCCCCATATCCCTTGATTCCCTTAACATCCAAAAATCTATCGATCTCTGTCTTGAATATACCCAATGACTGAGCCTCCACAGCCCTCTGGGGTAGAGAATTCCAAAGATTCACCACCCTCTGAGTGAAGAAATTTCTTCTCATCAGTCCTGAATGGTCTACCCTTTATCCTGAGGCTGTGGCCCCTGGTTCTAGACTCCCCAGCCAAGGGAAACATTCTCCCAGCATCCACCCTATCAAGCCCTGTAATAATTTTATATGCTTCAATGAGATCCCCTCGCATTCTTCTGAATTCAAGAGAATACAGGCCTAGTTTACTCAATCTCTTCTCATAAGACAGTCCCTGCCATCCCAGGAATCAATCTCGTGAACCTTCGTTGCACTCCCTCTGGTGGGGTGGTTGGGGAGTCCGGAGCAAGGGGGCATAACCTTAAAACCCACTGGAGTTTAGAAGAATGAGAGGGGATCTTATTGAAACATAAGATTCTGAAGGGGCTCGACAGGGTAGATGCAGAGAGGATGTTTCCCCTCGTGGGGGAATCTAGAACTAGGGGGCATAGTTTCAGAATAAGGGGGCACCCATTTAAATCGGAAATGAGGAGGAATTTCTTCTCAGAGGGTCGTGAATCTTTGGAATTCTCTTCCCCAGAGAGCTGTGGAGGCGGAGTCATTGAATATATTTAAGGTGGAGATGGACAGATTTTGAACAATAATCAGCCATGATCTTATTGAATGGCGGAGCAGGCTCAAGGGGCCAAATGACCTACTCCTGCTCCTACGTCTTATGATTTTATGTTCAAATTAGAGCCAGGCCATTCAGTGGTGATGTCAGGAAGCACTTCTTCACACAAAGGGTAGTGGAAATCTGGAACACTCTCCCCCAAAAAAAGCTCCTGAGGTTGGGGGGTCAATTGGAAATTTAAAGATGGAGGTGATGGGCCTCCTCCTGTTCCGATGTATTCAACAGTATCATCACGTCCTGGAATATCAGCACTGGTTGTACTTACAGGATCGTTTGAGAAACATTTATCAAAGAAAATAACATCGCATTTAAGAACATCTTCTCCAGATGTTCTGGGACGACACATGCAATAGCGGCCCACCTCCCGTACTCCCCCCGGGCCTACCTAAGTCTCGCTACCCCACCTGGCTCAAGGACATCCCGAGCTCTCGTACCACAGTCGTCCCACCCGCACTGCTCCTCACGCTCCCTGACCGACTCCCAGCAAAAATAAAATCGGCGGAAGAGAGTTACCAGCGAGGTGGAGCACACAGCTCGATCCCACGCCAACGTCATCGCCACGCCACCTCCATCCGCAACACCAGCCGCCACTCTGCAGTCCACTGGTTGCCACGGCTGCCGAATACTACCGACTCTTTCGTAGCCGTCTACTCCATCCCCAGTCAGGACAGTGACGGAAACCTCGGACATTTGGACTCAGAACCCCCCCCACACAAGATCTCTGCCGAGCAGCGACACAGATACTTCTCCGAGAGAGAGAGAGAGAGAGAAAAAGGATTAACAAAACCGAGACTCTCACAAAGTACTAGGCTAAGCCAAGACCAAGGAACCATCTGACGTGACTCGGTTTTGCCCCAACTTTCAGCTCATTAAGAATCCAAGTCCTGCCAACGAGTGTGTGCACACAAACAAAAGAGTTGCCAAAATCAATTTAGAGCCGGAGGAGCTGATAAAAACTTTACTCTCCAACGTGGTCGAGCAGCCACTGAGGGAGGAACACATACCAGAGAGAAAGCAGCAATACGTAGGCTCCGAGGATTACACGCAAAAAGCATTAGCAACTTAACAGAAGACAATGAGCAACACCACACACTTTAAAGCGACATTGCACTGGTCCAAAATTCAACAAACTGGGATTTGGTTTTTTATAAATTGGATTCTGGATCAAAAGAAAATTACGTCTGGATAATTAAAAAAAGGATCAGACACTATATCCTGCAAATGAAACAGACAACTGGTCATTGCGCCTTGCTTCAACACCTAGATCGGTATCATTTGCCCATCACCCCCTGTGCTCGCTGACCTACACTGGCTCCCGGTCTGGCAACGCCACAAATTTAAAATTCTCATCTTCATCCTCACTTTCAAATCCCTCCATGGCCTCGCCCTCTCCCCATCTCTGTAACCTACTCCAGCCCTACAAACCCACGATTTTCATCGCTCCACCAATGACGGCCGTGCCTTCATCTGCCAAGGCCCAAGGCTCTGGGATTTCCCTCCCTAAACCTCTCCCCTCCTTAAAACCGACCTCTTTGACCAAGCTTTTGGTCACCTGCCCTAATTTATCCTTATGTGGCTCGGTGTCAAATTTTTGTGTCTTAAAAATACTCCTGTGCAGCGCCTTGGGACGTTTTACTACGTTAAAGATGCTATATAAATACAAGTGGTTATTAAGATGCTCCTTAAAACCTGTCCCAATATCACCTTATGTGGCTCGGTGTCAAATTCTGTTTGATAATCGTTCCTATGATTTACTACGTTAAAGGCGCTGTATAAATGCAAGGTGTCGTTATCTAGGTTTGCTCCGAGTATTCCCCATGTGGCTTGTTCCAGGGTGTGGAGTGGAGTGGGGGAGGGGAACCCACAGAGCAGCCACTCAAGGTCCGAATGTTTAACTTTCATCTAGATTAACTATTTTTAAAAAAAACGATGCATTTGAGAGAGCTGCGTGCTGTCGGAACTCATTCCCAAATTTGACTTTCTTGGGTGGGGAGTTTCCCCTCTGGACCTTGAGGCTTGTTGGAGTACCAGCAGCCCTCAGTACCAGCAGCCCTCAGTACCAGCAGCCCTCAGTACCAGCAGCCCTCAGTACCAGCAGCCCTCAGTACCAGCAGCCCTCAGTACCAGCAGCCCTCAGTACCAGCAGCCCTCAGTACCAGCAGCCCTCAGTACCAGCAGCCCTCAGTACCAGCAGCCATTCTTCAACATCATCAACTTGTATTTATACAGCACCTTTAACGTAGTAAAACGTCCCAAGGCGCTTCACAGAAGCGTAATCAAACAAAATTTGACACTGAGCCACAAGGAAATATTAGGGCAGGTGACCAAAAGCTTGGTCAAAGATGTAGGTTTTAAGGAGCATCTTAAAAGGAGGAAAGAGAGGTATAGAGGCAGAGAGGTTTAGGGAGGGAATTCCAGAGCTTAGGGCCTCGGCAGCTGAAGGCACGGCCACCAATGGTGGAAAGATTAAAATCAGGAATGCTCAAGAGGCCAGAATTGGAGGAGCGCAGAGACTCTTGAGGGTTGTAGGGCTGGAGGAGGTTACAGAGATAGGGAAGGGGTGAGGGCCATGGAGGGATTTGAAAACAAGGATGAGAATTAAAAAAAAAAAACCGAGGAGTTGCTTAACCGGGAGCCAATGTAGGTCTGCGAGCACAGGGGTGATGGCGAACGGGACTTGGTGCAAGTTAGGACACGGGGCAGCCGAGTTTTGGACGACCTCAAGTTCAAACCTACAAGGTGAGTCCAGGCAGGCTATTCGACCAGAGGCCATCACACTCAAGTCCAATTCTGTCCTCCTGTCTCAGGATTGCTACCAGTGCCACGTGCTAGTCAGAGTAGAAATAGAAGGATATTTCAGATGAATACGTGGCTAGAGGAATGGTGCAAGGGGGAGGGATTCAAATTCCTGGGACATTGGAACCGGTTCTGGGGGAGGTGGGACTAGTACAAATCGGACAGTTTGCACCTGGGCAGGACCGGGACCGATGTCCTTGGGGGGGGGAGTGTTTGCTGGTGCTCTGGGGGAGGGTTTAAACTAAAATGGTAGGGGGTTGGGAACCTGAGCAGGGAGACAGAGGAAAGGGAAACAAGAATAGAAGCAAAAGTCAGGAAGGAAAAAAACAAAAAGGTGTGTCAGACAGAGAAATCAAGGGTTTAAATCAAACCTGGCCACAGTAAAAAAAAAATTCTAAAAGGTCTAAGAGCGTTAAAAAAACAAGCCTGAAGGCTTTGTGTCTTAATGCGAGGAGCATTCGTAATAAGGTGGATGAATTAGCTGCGCAAATAGAGGTAAACGAATATGATATGATTGGGATTACGGAAACATGGCTCCAGGGTGACCAAGGCTGGGAACTCAACATACAGGGGTATTCAATATTCAGGAAAGATAGGCAAAAAGGAAAAGGAGGTGGGGTAGCATTGCTGGTTAAAGAGGGGATTAACACAATTGTAAGGAAGGATATTAGCTCTGATGATGTGGAATCTGTATGGGTAGAACTGAGAAATGCCAAGGGGCTGAAAACGTTAGTGGGAGTGGTGTATAGACCCCCAAACAGTAATACGGAGGTTGGGGATGGCATTAAAAAGGGAAATTAGAGAAGCGTGCAACAAGAGCACAGCAGTTATCATGGGTGACTTTAATCTACATATAGATTGGGCTAACCAAATTAGTAACAATACTGTGGAGGAGGAATTCCTGGAGTGTATATGGGATGGTTTCCTGGACCAATATGTCGAGGAACCAACTAGAGATCAAGCCATCTTAGACTGGGTATTATGTAATGAGAAAGGAATAATTAGCAATCTTGTTGTGCGAGGCCCCTTGGGTCGGAGCGATCATAATATGATCGAATTCTTCATTAAGATGGAGAGTGAAGTAGTTGACTCAGAGACTAGGGTCCTGAATTTAAATAAAGGAAACTACGATGGCATGAGGCGCGAGTTGGGTAGGATTGATTGGGGAATGTCATTCAAAGGGTTGACGGTGGAGAGGCAATGGCAAGCATTCAAAGATCGCATGAATGAACTACAGAATTTGTTCATCCCAGTTTGGCATAAAAACAAAAAAGGTGACTCAACCGTGGCTAACAAAGGAAATTAGGGATAGCATAAGATCCAAGGAAAGGACATATAAATTGGCCAGAAAAAGCAGAAAACCTGAGGATTGGGAACAGTATAAGATTCAGCAAAGAAGGACAAAGGGATTAATTAAGAGGGGGAAAATAGAGTATGAGAGTAAGCTTGCGAGGAACATAAAAACTGACTGTAAAAGCTTTTATAGATATGTGAAGAGAAAAAGATTGGTGAAGTCAAGCGTAGGTCCCTTGCAGTCAGAATCAGGGGAATTTATAATGGGGAACAAAGAAATGGCAGACCAATTAAATACATACTTTGGTTCTGTCTTCACAAAGGAGGACACAAATAACCTCCCAGAGATGTCGGGAACATAGGGTCTAATGAGAAGGAGGAACTGAAAGAAATCAGTATTTGTAGGGAAATAGTGTTAGGGAAATTGACGGGATTGAAGGCCGATAAATCCCCAGGACCTGATAATCTACATCCTAGGGTACTTAAGGAAGTGGCCCTAGAAATAGTAGATGCATTGCTGGTCATCTTCCAAAATTCTATAGACTCTGGAACAGTACCCATGGATTGGAGGGTAGCTAATGTAACCCCACTATTCAAAAAAGGTGGTAGAGAGAAAACGGGGAATTATAGACCAGTAAGCCTGACATCGGTAGTGGGGAAAATGCTAGAGCTACTTGGAAAACAGTGACAGGATCGGACAAAGTCAACATGGATTTACAAAAGGCAAATCGTGCTTGACTAATCTACTGGAATTTTTAGAATAGATAAGGGAGAACCAGTGGATGTGGTGTATTTGGACTTTCAGAAGGCTTTCGATAAGGTCCCGCATAAGAGATTAGCGTGTAAAGTTAAGGCACATGGGATTGGGGGCAAGGTATTGACTTGGATAGAGAACTGGTTGGCAAGAGAACTGGTTGGCAGACAGAAAGCAAAGAGTTGGAATAAATGGGTCTTTTTCCGAGTGGCAGGCGGTGACTAGTGGGGTACCGCAGGGATCGGTCCTAGGACCCCAGCTATTCACAATATATATTAATGATCTGGACGATGGAATTGGATATAATATCTCCAAGTTTGCAGACGACACAAAGCTGGGTGGGAGTGTGTGCCGTGAGGAGGATGCCGAGAAACTCCAGTATGATTTGGACAGGTTGGGTGATTGGGCAGAAACATGGCAGATGCAATATAATGTAGATAAATGTGAGGTTATCCACTTTGGTGTCAAAAACAGGAAGGCAGATTATTATCTGAATGGCAATAGATTGGGAGAAGGGGAAGTGCAACGAGACCTGGATGTCCTTGTGCACCAATCGCTGAAGGTAAGCATGCAGGTGCAGCAGGCGGTTAAGAAGGCAAATGGTATGTTGGCCTTCGTAGCAAAAGGGTTCGAGTACAGGAACAAGGATATCTTGCTGCAGTTGTACAGGGCCTTGGTGAGACCACACCTTGAGTATTGTGTGCAGTTTTGGTCGCCTTATCTGAGGAAGGATGTTCTTGCCATGGAGGGAGTGCAGCGAAGATTCACCAGGCTGGTACCCGGGATGGCAGGAATGGCGTATGAGGAGAGATTGGGTCGATTGGGCTTATACTCACTGGAGTTTAGAAGAATGAGAGGGGATCTCATTGAAACTTATAAAATTCTAACAGGACTAGACAGACTAGATGCAGGAAGGATGTTCCCGATGGCCAGGGAGTCCAGAACCAGAGGTCACAGTCTAAGGATAAGGGGTAAGCCATTTAGGACAGAAATGAGGAGGAATTTCTTCACCCAGAGAGTGGTGAACCTGTGGAATTCTCTGCCACAGAAGGCAGTTGAGGCCAATTCATTAAATATATTCAAGAAGGAGTTAGATATATTTCTTAAAACTAAAGGGAACAAGGGATATGGAAAGAAGGCAGGGACAGGGTACTGAATTTGGATGATCAGCCATGATCTCATTGAATGGCGGAGCAGGCTCGAGGGGCTGAATGGCCTACGCCTGCTCCTATCTTCTATGTTGCTATGTTTCTATATTCGCACTTTCCGGTCAGAACCACAAACCTTCCCAACCCAGAGGTCTATCGTAGCATCCAAGTGTGGCACTGACTGGAGATTGAACCTCGGACCTGGTCTATATGGCTCAGTATCACACTGCTTGGTATATTCAGCTTTCAAGCCATCAGATGCGGCTGGTTTAGGGATCAGTCACGAGGTTTGAACTGTATGAAACACTAGTTAGGCCGCAGCTAGAATACTGCATACAGTTCTGGTCACCACATTACAGGAAGAACGTGATCGCACTAGAGAGGGTATAGGGGAGATTAACGAGGGTGTTGCCAGGACTGGGGAATTTTAGCTATGAGGAAAGATTGGATAGGCTGGGGTTGTTTTCTTTGGAACAGAGGAGGCTGAGGGGAGACCTTATTGAGGTGTATAATATTATGAGGGGCCCAGACAGAGTGGATAGGAAGAACCTATTTCCCTTAGCAGCGAGGTCAAGAACCAGGGGCCACAGATTTAATGTAATTGGTAGAAGGATTAGAGGGAGTTGAGGAGAACTTTTTTCACCCAGTTGGTGGGGGTGGGGGTGGTGTCTGGAACTCACTGCCTGAAAGGGTGGTAGAGGCAGAAACCCTCATCACATTTAAAAAGTACTTGGATATGCGCTTGAAGTGCCGTAACCTACAGGGCTACGGACCAAGAGCTGGAAAGTGGGATTAGGTTGGATAGCTCTTTTTCGACCGGCACAGACACGATGGGCCAAATGACCTCCTTCTGTGCCGTAAATTTCACTGATTCTATGAGGCTCTTTTCTGTACCACCTCTGGGGCTTGAATGCTCCCCCTTGTATCTCAGTGAGCAGAAGTGAACACAGTACCCAAGGTGTGGTCTGATCTGAGCAGAATACAGTTTGACCATGGCTTACTTGGACTGGCACGCCACTGTTTTGGGCTTTATTCATGATGGACCATCCATTCCCACCTTTCAATTCAATACTAGCCAGGTCCCTACGATTACCTCTAGCGTGAGGAATTGAGAGCAAAGGTGCGAGATCTTAAAACTAGGGCTAGGCCATTTAGGGGTTAAATCAGGAAGCACTTTTTCCCCACGCAACGGTTAGTGGAAATCTGGAATCCTCTCCCGCAAAAGGCTGCGGCTGCTGGGTCAACTGGAGCTTTCAAGATTGAGATCGACAGATGCTTGTTAGGTAAGCATATGGGATCTTGGGCTTCATAAATAGAGGTATTGAGTACAAAAGTAGAGAAGTTATGCTGAACCTTTATAAAGCTCTGGTTAGGCCACAACTGGAGTATTGCGTCCAGTTCTGGTCACCACACTTTAGGAAGGATGTGAAGGCCTTTGAGGGTGCAGAGGAGATTTACCAGAATGGTTCCAGGGATGGGGGATCTTAGCTACAAGGACAGGTTGGAGAAGCTGGATTTGTTTTCATTAGTGCAAAGGAGGTTGAGGGGTGATTTGATAGAGGTGTACAAGATTAAGACGGGTTTGGATAGGCCAGACGGGGAAAGGCTGTTCCCACTAGTTGATGGTACAAGGACTAGGGGACACAGATTTAATGTTTTGGGCAAGAGATACAGGGAGGATGTGAGGAAAAACTTTTTTTTAGGCAGCGAGTGGTGAGGACCTGGAACTCGCTGCCGACGGAAGTGGTGGAAGCGGAGACACTCAATGTTTTCAAGGGGAGACTGGATAGACACTTGAGGGAAATAAACTTGCAGGGCTACGGGGATAGAGCGGGGGAATGGGACTGATTGGATTGCTCTACAGAGAGCTGGCACGGACTCGATGGGCCGAATGGCCTCCTTCTGTGACTGACAACACTTCACAACCTAATAAGCTATGATATTGGAAGGGAAATTGCACGGCCTTAACTAATGTACGTATGCATTTAGTTTATTTTCAAGGTGAATGGAGCTTTCCTCATTTTGAAAGTGACAATCACCAGCTTTTTTAGGAAGGTTTCTACATACAGTTGCAAAGCTGAATATCGAAGCCATCGAGTTGAACTTTAACAATTTATTGCGAAGTGTCCCTTTAAGACGGGGATCCCATGGCCAGAAAGGAAACTGCAGGCCGGGCTCATTTCCTGCTACTATCTCTTCTAAATATTAGCCCACATGTTATTCATTAGCTTGCGGAGATTTACATTTGCAATCCGAGCACATTAAGTATGACAAAATTAAAGCGACATTTATCACTACTAATTTGCAGCTGCAATTTAGAGCTTTTAAAAGATACTTAAAAATGCAACAAGATTTAGCCAGAGGGTACAGATTTATACGTGGTCAGGTTTTTCAGCTATTAAGATCTGAAATAGATGTAAAAAAAACCTTGCATTTCTATAGCACCTTTCACAATCTCAGGACGTCCCAAAGCGCTTTACAGCCAATGAAGTACTTTTTGAAGTGGAGTCACTGTTGTAATGTAGGAAACGTGGCAGCCAAATTGCGCACAGCAAGCTCCCACAAACAGCAATGTGATAATGACCAAATAATCTGTTTTTGTTATGTTGATTGAGGGATAAACATTGGCCAGGACACCAGGGAGAACTCCCCTGCTCTTCTTCGAAATAGTGCCATGGGATCTTTTACGTCCACCTGAGAGGGCAGACGTGGCCTCGGTTTAACGTCTCACCCGAAAGATGGCACCTCCGACAGTGCAGCACTCCCTCAGTACTGCACTGGAGTGTCAGCCTAGATTTTTGTGCTCAAGTCTCTGGAGTGGGACTTGAACCCACAGCCTTCTGACTCAGAGGAGAGTGCTACCCACTGAGCCACGTGTCTTAAGTCTCAAGTTTCTCCAGGTATTTAAAGCATATCCATCTCCGGTCACTCTTCCGCAGTGCATTAAGCTCTATGGCCATTTGTGGACCTGTATTTCAATGTTTTCTACAAATGGACATGCCTGGAGTCCAAGTTCCACAATGGCTGACCTCTTGCAGACAGACACAGACACAGGATTGCAGTCCTTTGTTGCTGACCCAGACATGTCTCGCTAGCAGGTTTCTGCAGCAAACAGTTAATTACAAGAGAGTCGGAGAAGGAACTTTGGGTGAGATTGGGAACCTCCGGCACGATTCTGGAGCAGGCATCACACACCTTGCTCCCTCTAGTGGCAGGACGTTTTAAGACAGCTGTTGTTCCGCTTTCTCCAGCATTATTCCGGTCAAGTCCCCAGTCTCAACCACACTGTGGCGAGAAGGGTTTAAAAAAAAAAAAAATTAAAAATCCCCACTAGGGATGGGCAAGAAATGCTGGCCTTGCCAGCAACGCCCACATCCCATGAACAAATTTTTTTAAAACTCCACCGTTGCTGTCCACCTCCAGGAGGAAGAATCAGCCAAGAGTAGCATTGGTGTTAGCCTTGTAAATGGCCAGTCAGCTCTCTTGGCCGTGATGTAACGTCTGCGAGAGTGCATAGTTTATAGAAACATCAACAGGAAATAAGAGAGGGGACAATTTGTGGAGATCAGATCAGAGGCATAGAATATAAGAGCAGGGAGGTTGTGCTAGAACTGTATAAAACACTAGTTAGGCCGCAGCTAGAATACTGCGTGCAGTTCTGGTCACCACATTACAGGAAAGATGTGATTTCACGAGAGAGGGCGCAGAGGAGATTTACCAGGACTGGAGAATTTTAGCTGTGAGGAAAGATTGGTTAGGTTGGGCTTGTTTTCTTTGGAACAGAGGAGGTGGAGGGGAGATTTAATTGAGGTGTATAAAATTACGAGGGGCCTAGATAGAGTGGATAGGAATGAACTGTTTCCCTTAACAGAGAGGTCAATAACCAGGGGGCATAGATTGAAAGTAATTGGTAGAAGGATCAGAGGGGAGTTGAGGAGAACTTTTTTCACCCAGAGGGTGGGGGGTGTCTGGAACTCACTGCCTGAAAGGGTGATAGAGGCAGAAACCTCATCACATTTAAAAAGTACTTGGATATGCACTCGAAGTGCTGTAACCTACAAGAGCTGGAAAGTGGGATGAGGCTGGATTAGGCTCTTTTTCAGCCAGCACAGAAACGATGGGCCGAATGGCCTCCTTCTGTGCCGTAAACTTCTATGATTTATTCCCTGCTCTTCACGTTCACCCTGCAACTCTATTTTTTTGTCCCCTTTTGAAGCACTTTGCATTTCTCTACACTGAATTTCATCTGCCACCTGTCTGCCCAATTCCAGAGGAGATTCATATCCTCCTGAGGTTTGGCATCTATCACCTTCATTAGTTTTGTATCATCTGCAAAGTTAGCCAGTGTGCTTGTGACTCAGAGCTCCAGCTCACTGATGAAGATATTGATGATGGAGAGGAGACCTCTCTCTTTACTCTAATGGCATTTTAAATTGACGATACCTCGTTACAGACTTCCTAACTGGAGACAACAGTCTTTTCCGATTCACTAGCAAAAGCCTTCATAAATTTTAAAAAACCTACGAGCCATCCCTGCTCCAGCAGAAATAGTGGCAGAAATTCTTAAAGCAGCATCGCCAATATGTTTGGCATTAATCAAGTGTTGGGGCGGGGGTGGGGGAAGAGGAGAAGAGCATAAATCAGAGAACATTTACATTTAAAACAAATTAGCAGACGGTGCAAGTGCATGAACAAATCAAAAGTTCCATCACTACAAGCAGCTTGCGTGCAAATGAATCCTCTTGAGATGTTCCCCAGGTGCAATAAGGTGCCATAAAATACTTCCCAACAAACTGAAAGAAAGAATTCAGCGCCCAGCTTTCAAGAGTAGGATCGATTTCTTCACCGCAAGTCGATGATTTTAATCCCCAGGCCATATCTCACATTAACGGCTCAATACTGGCACATTGTCTCGCAAAGTAACGCAGCATTGAGACAAGATCCTTACACACAATAACTGCAAATAGCACAAGGTGATTCATCAGCATTGGTAAAAAAAATATTTTCCTTCCAACTCAGGATCCCGAAGTATGAAAGAAAGACTTGCATTTATATAGCGCCTTTCACGGCCTCAAATGTCCCAAAGCGCTTAAGTGTAGGCACTGTTGTAATGTGGGAAACGCGGCAGCCAATTTACACACAGCAAGCTCCCACAAACAGGAATGTGATAATGACTGTTTTAGTGATGTTGATTGAGGGATAAATATTGGCTAAGACACTGGGGAGAACTCCCCTGCTCTTCAAAATAGTGCCCTGGGATCTTATGTCCACCTGACGGGGCCTCAGTTTAACGTCTCATCCAAAAGACGGCACCTCCGACAGTGCAGCACTCCCTCTGCACTGGGAGTGTCGGCCTAGCTTTGTGCTCAAGGCTCTGGAGTGGGACTCGAACCCACAACCTTCTGAAGCAAGAGCGCCGCCCACTGAGCCACGGCTGACACGTGGGCCACGATTTTACTTACCTCGGCAGATCCGGGGCGGGCGACGTCGGTGGCGGGTCCCGACCACGCTGCTGGCTCCATCTCGCTGTGTAAAATGACTTTCCATTACTGGGGCTTGTTAAGCCCGCCCAGCGCGTTACCCGGCCCAATTAGAGGAAGCAGATCTTGTGACATCATTTCATGATGCGTCATCAGCCGGTTTCCTTAAAGGGGCCATGGCTAACTTTAACAGTTGTGCTGTCAGTGTTCTACAGCATTGAGGTGCTGCAAACACTGCACAAAGGTGCAGGGCTGCACCCAGGCTCTCCCATGACTCCCGCCATATGCCTATGGAGGGAGTCACAGCAGGCAGGGAGGTTCTCTTCCCTTCCCATGGGCGGAAGAGACCTTCCCAGGAGACAAATATAGCCTGGTTGCACATTGCACAGGAGGACACAAGCAGGGACGTGGTCAGGAAGACCAGGCTGCAGTGGCACAAACCTTTCAATGATCTCAGTAGATCACGAAACGTTAGTACAAAGCCACGCTCAACCTCATCCTCTTGTGCCTCTCATCACTCTGCCTTCCCTACCCTACTCCTGCACATCCTTACTCTCACCAACTTATCTTGCACCTCCACCCATCCCTCTCTATCTACATTATCACATCCCCATCTCACTAGCCACCCCTCACACTCACCCTCATCCTAGTGCAATCATACCAACTAACACACAAGGGTAGGCACTTGGGAGTTTTATGAAATGTTCATGTGAAGTTTCCGTTAATGCGCTGTCAAACATTGAAACCTTTATTTTCAACACTGCATTCTTGGACAGATTTGTGCGCACCTTTGGAAGTGATTTAGTGAATTGCAGTGAGTGGTACCCCCCGCAATGGTGAGGAGTGTGAAAGGAATGGTTTGGGCATTGTAAGGTTGCTTTATGGTGCTGGTGTGGGGTGGTGCCAACCTGCCACATTATATGGCAGCCAGGGTGTATAGCGTCAAGTGAAGTAAATCTAGCCATGGTGAGGCCATCCCTGGCAGCAATGTGGTCAGGTGCTGATGCCCTGTGCAGCATCAGGTGATTGTGGAGAAGGTTGGTGCTGCTGGTGTTGGAGCTGATCGTGGTGGGATTCTGAGGACCAAGGTGAGAGAGTATAAAGGACACCCATGCTGATGGAATAGATGGCAGGTGAGGGAGAGATGACAGAAGCATTCTGTCAATGGTGAGAGAGTTCTTCCAATGAGGGGAGAGTGGTTGGAGAGTGGAAAGCCTGCAGAATGTGTACTGGAAATGGAGTGAGAAACAGCTTCTGCCTGAGGAAAGTGAATGTCAGGTGGGAGCTTTTACCGTACATTTGAATCTGTCAAGTAATCAGCTGGAGCAATGGCCACTGAACTCCCGCCTCAGCTTGGCAGCCATGGTCTGCGCACAGCGGGGATCCCGTGATCATGACGTTAAAGACAAAAAGGTAGGTGAAAAAAGGCTGTTAAGCATCTGGCAACGAGATGCTAATCATTTTAATTAGTTGCCCCCGCCGCTGCTGGTCGGGTCTGCTCAGCGCTGACAGACCCGACACTGGGAAAGGCGTGTGGCTGCGGGTTCACAGTGGGGTCGCGACCCCACTGTGGAACAAAACGAAACACTTTCTCACCCGACCCGCCACCGATCCCACCCGCTGACCCCCCTGAAAATTCCGGCCTTGGTGGCTGTTATTCTGGAAGGAAGATAGAAAAAGTTCCCTTGTAAAGTATTCCCACATCGCACACCCATAATGGGTCAATTTTTATAACAGGAACCAGCTTTCAGCCCTCTGTGTGAAGAAGTGCTTCACCCGTGAACTTTGCTGCAGATAACCTCACCTGTTGCAGAATCACCATCGTTCCAACTTAAAGCCCAACACAATCCATCCACCATACGTGAACCTGTGGCGGGGAGGGAAGAGAGAAAAAAAGGGAAAGGTAAATACAGCACAGTCCTAAATAAGGGATCAACAAATGGTTTTGCACGCACACACAGGCGTACACAATTATTTTGTCTGCTATGGTGGATCATCAAGTCTTCCAACATTTAAATCGGACAGTAATTTTATGCTTCTCATAGATGGTATCAATCCACAGTGTAAATAAGACCGCATGAAGTGGAGGAGAAGCATCCAGGAAGGAGCCGAACACCTTGAGTCTCTTTGCCGGGAGCAAGCGGAAGCCAAGCGCAAGCAGCGCACGTCAACCCAAGCACCCCACCCCGCCCGCCCCTTCAACCACCGTCTGCCCCACCTGTGACAGAGACTGTAGGTCCCGCATTGGACTCATCAGTCACCTGAGAACTCATTGTCAGTTCCGAGGGACTGCCTAAGAAGAAGAAATATGGACACAAAAAGCACATAATCTAGGCCAACATACTGGGTTCAAGGCCCACTCCAGAGACTCGAGCACAAAATCTAGGCTGACACTCCAGTGCAATGCTGAGAGAGTGCTGCACTGTCAGAGGTGCAGTCTTTCAGATGAAACGTTAAACTGAGACCCCGTCTGCCCACTCAGGTGGATGTAAGAGATCCCACGGCCATTAGTTCGAAGAAGTGCAGTGGAGTTCTCCCCCGGTGTCCTGGACAATATTTATCCCTCAACCCACATTAAAAACATATTGTCCGGTCATTATCACATTGCTGTTTGTGGGAGCTTACTGTGCGCAAATTGGCTGCCGCGTTTCCTACATTACAACAGTGACTACACTTCGAAAAGTACTTCATTGGCTGTACAGCACATTGGGACATCCTGAGGTTGTGAAAGGCACGATAGAAATACTACTTTCTTTTTAAAGTAAAACTACAGTTGTAGTGTGAACGCACGCATAGAGTCTCTTCCTAAAAAAAAATTGGAGATTTACTGAAGCCAATAACTTTCTCTGCGTCAGCTGGAACAGAGGATCCCCGAACAGAGACTGTATTCATGAGAGGAATTTTGATGGAGCAGCCATTGGTCGCCAAATGGCCAGACGGCTTTTATTCACTGTCTTTCAATCCTATTTAATTAAGACTCTTATAATCCATAGTGGTGGCACTTGAGCAGTACTGTGTAAATGTCAATCCAGGCTGATTTACTGGGGCAGACACTTTCAGCAGACTGTTAAAAAAAAAAAAAAAAAATTGTTTAAACTAGTCCATTTCGATCATCATCAGAGGCCCGAGTAATTGTCCAGAAAATACTGGTAACAAAGCCCTGTTAAAACGCAGAACTCGTTAACCTCAAATTTACCGTAGACACTTATCAGGGCGATACAGGCGGTCGCCTTCCTACGAGAGCCCGTCCCTCCCCCCCCCCCCGCCGCCTCACAATTACTGGGATCATTACATAGAATGTACCGCACAGAAACAGGCCATTCGGCCCAACTGGTCCATACCGGCGTTTATGCTCCACACCAGCCTCCTCCCACCCCTCTTTCTCTTCAACGGAGAACTGACCTATTGTGTATTTTCAGGTTTTTAAGTGAGCCATTTCTAAGTGAGTCACATATTCACAAGTGGATTCTATCATCACTGCCTAGTGACTCACTAATGGATAAGTGCCATTTACCTCAAATCTGCTTTTACACTGTCCAGGAGATGCATGAAAACTCACATCCAGTTAAATATATATCTCTATCTCACAGGAACAGGCCCAACTGATCTATGCTCCAAACGAGCCTCAAACGAGCCTCATCCCATCGGCATACCCTTCTATTACTTTCTCCCTCTCGTGCTTATCCAACTTCCTCTTAAATGCAGCTATGCTATTTGCCTCAACTACTCCCTGTGATAGCGAGTTCCACATTCTCACCACTCTCTAAAGAAGTTTCTCCTGAACTCCCTATTGGATTTATTAGCAAGCAACCTATACTTATGGCCCCTAGTGTTGGACTTCCCACAAGTGGAAATCCTACGTAAACGTGAGGTCATCCAAAACTCGGCTGCCCGTGTCCGAACTCGCACCAAGTCCCGTTCACCCATCACTCCTGTGCTCGCTGACCTACATTGGCTCCCGGTTAAGCAGCGCCTCGATTTCAAAATTCTCAGTCTGGTTTTCAAATCCCTCCATGGCCTCCTCGCCCCTCCCTATCTCTCTAATCTCCTCCAGCACCCCCCCCCCCCCCCCCCCCCCCCCCGGAGATATCTGCACTCCTCTAATTCTAGCCTCTTGAGCATCCCTGATTATAAATCACTCAACCATTGTTGACCGTGCCTTCTGTTGCCGAGGCCCTAAGCTCTGGAATTCCCTGCCTAAACCTCTCTTTCCTCCTTTAAGACGCTTCTTAAAACCTACCTCTTTGACCAAGCTTTTGGTCACCTGCCCCAATTTCTCCTGATGTGGCTTGGTGTCAAATTTTTTGTCTTATAATATTCCTGTGAAGTGCCTTGGGACGTTTTACGACATTAAAGGCGCTATATAAATACAAGTAGTTGTTGTTGAAACATCTTCTCTACGTCTACCCTATCAATCCTTTTCATAATCTTAAAAACCTCTACTAGATCACCCCTCAGCCTTTCCTTATAGTTCTAACCTCCCTTTTGGCCAGGTTTTCATGCTCCCCATCGCATCCCCCCCACCATCCAACCCGCTTTAACTATTCACATGTTCTCTGGGTCTTGTACATTTCTTGCTTCTCCAATTCCCTTTCATCTCACACTATTATCACTTCTGTTCACCTAACAGCTCATTCGCCCTTGCGCATATGGTTATTTTTCTCGTCCCCCCCCCTTCTCTCGTTCTGTTCCTTCTTACAAGATCAAAGGAACAGGAGGAAGCTATTCAGCCCTTTGAATGGTGGAACAGGCTCAATCAGATCATGGCTGGCCTGTATCTTAACTCCATCTACCCGCCTTGGTGCCGTAACCCTCAATACCCTTGTCGAACAAAAATCCATCAATCTCAGTTTTGAAATTATTAATTGACCCCCAGCCTCAATAGCTTTCCCAGGGAGAGAGTTCCAGATTTCCACCACCCTTTGTGTGAAGAAGTGCTTCCTGACATCACCCCTGAACGGCCTGGCTCTGATTTTAAAGGTTCTGCCCCCTTGTTCTGGACTCCCCCCACCAGAGGAAATAGTTTCTCTCGATCTACCCTATCAAATCCTTTAATCATCTTCAACACCTCAATTAGATCACCCCTTAATCTTCTATACTCCATGGCATACAAGCCTAGTCTGTTCAACCTGGTCTCATAATTTATTGCCATTTACACTTCATCTAGAGTCATCTTTTGTTTCTTAACTTGTCCCATTACCATCTCCTTTTGCCTTGCACCATCATCCCTTTGGTCTCTTAATCTCTCCTGCCTTCCACCCTATCACAGACCTTCCCTTTTGCTCTTTCCTCCTCCTCCCCCCCTACACTTGCTTAAAAACCTGTTCCATCTCCAACTCTTTCCAGTTCTGACAAAGGGTCATCGACCTGAAACGTTAACTCTGTTTCTCTCTCCACAGATGCTGCCTGACCTGCTGAGTATTCCCAGCATTTTCTGTTTTTATTTCATAATTTAACCCTTTTAGCCTCGGGTATCATTCTGGTGAATCTGCACTGCGCCCCCTCCAAGGCCAATATATCCTTCCTGAGGTACGGTGCCCAGAGGGAATACAAGCTCAATCTATGTAACCTCTCCAGATTCAAGCCTTTGCTGGAAACATCAATATTTTCCTTTCTTTACAGATGCTGCCAGATGTGCTGAGTATTTCCAGCATTTTGTGTGTTTTAAAAAAAAAAACCTGAAGACATCCTGCTTTTTAATACCTTCATTAGGATCATTCATAGCAGGTCTTCAGAGACGGACAGAGGAGAGACGGACAGAGGAGAGACGGACAGAGGAGAGACGGACAGAGGAGAGACGGACAGAGGAGAGACGGACAGAGGAGAGACGGACAGAGGAGAGACGGACAGAGGAGAGACGGACAGAGGAGAGACGGACAGAGGAGAGACGGACAGAGGAGAGACGGACAGAGGAGAGACGGACAGAGGAGAGACGGACAGAGGAGAGACGGACAGAGGAGAGACGGACAGAGGAGAGACGGACAGAGGAGAGACGGACAGACTTGCATTTCTATAGCACCTTTCACGACCACCGGACATCTCAAAAGCACTTTACAGCCAATGAAGTACTTTTTGGAGTGTAGTCACTGTTGTAATGTAGGAAACGTGGCAGCCAATTTGCACACAGCAAGCTCCCACAAACAGCAATGTGATAATGACCAGATAATCTGTTTTTTTATGATGTTGATTGAGGGATAAGTATTGGCCAGGACACCGGGGAGAACTCCCCTGCTCTTCTTCGAAATAGTGGCCCTGGGATCTTTTACGTCCACCTGAGAGAGCAGACGGTGTGCCTCGGTTTAACGTCTCATCCGAAAGACGGCACCTCCGACAGTGCAGCACTCCCTCGGCGCTGCACTGGAGTGTCAGCCTAGATTTTTGTGCTCAATTCCCTGGAGTGGGACTTTGAGCTCACAACCTTCTGACTCAGGAGGCGAGTGTGCTGCCCACCTGAGCCACAGCTGATACTGATAACAGCCGTCTAACGACAATCACCTCTGTTGCTATCCTAATCAGACAGTTATCTAGATCCTATCGTGAGGCACATTATTAAATGGCTTCCATTAAAAAAAGGTCCAGACATTATTCACCAATTATTTAATAGCCTCATGAGGCATAATCCGCCTTTCATGAAGTCAGCTGCTTGGATTAACAGCCTTTGACTCATTGGATGCGCTCAAATTGCTACCCTTCTAATAAATGCCACTATTTTTCCTACTACAGATTGCATGTCCAACAAGCACAGTTTTAATTGCCAGAATGGCCCTCTTGACCTTTTTGAAAAGCGGGCAGCTCATTTTCCAGTCTGGTGGTACCACCTTATATTTAAATCAAAAAAGTGAAAAAAATTGCCGGCCGCAGCTCTCCCTGCCCCAGTCTCGTCGAGCTTCCAGCACAGAAGGAGGCCATTGCGCCAGTTCTCAAGATCACAACAGGTGAGGAAGGCCATTCTGCCCATCCCCCTACTTTAACCTAGAAAGATCCCAAAGCTCCCCCCCCATTTCAGCCTCGTAAATGTATGAATCTTTTAAGAAAGGATTATGCCGCCACTACACTTTCTGTAAGCCATCAGGTAAATGACTTAAAACCGAAGCGCTGATTTAATAACCCAAATGATAAGAGTCGTGTTCAGTACACAGAAAAGGTCACGAGCTGATTAAAGCACAACAGTTTGGGGACAGAGAAAGAGGTGGAAGGGGACACCTAAAGAGAGAAAGCAGGAGACGGAGGAAAATTTATTAAAAATGCTTACAGGAAAAATATCACTTTTAAATCCTACAGCTGACCTCTCAAGTGAGAGAGAGGGTAAAAAATAAACAGATTAAAATAATACATGTATCCTGCAAGCATTTTCAATGCATTTTCCTGTGTCTCCCTCCTTCTCACTAAAGGGGTAGCACTCTCACCTCAGAGTCAGAAGGTTGTGGGTTCAAGTCCCACTCCAGGAGCTTGAGCACAAAATCTAGGCTGACACTCCAGTGCAGTGCTGAGGGAGTGCTGCACTGTCGGAGGTGCCGTCTTACCGAGGCCCCGCCTGCCCCCTCAGGTGGATGCAAAAGATCCCACGGCCACTATTTCGAAGAAAAGCAGGGGAGTTCTCCACGGTGTCCTGGGGCCAATATTTATCCCTCAATCAACATCACTAAAAAAAAGCCAGATTATCTGCTAATTTATTTCATTGCTGTTTATGGGAGCTTGCTGTGAGCAAATTAGCTGCCACGTTTCCTACATTCCAACACAACACATGGTTAAAGAGGAGATTAATGCAATAGCTAGGAAGGACATCAGCTTGGAGGATGTGGAATCAATATGGGTTGAGCTGCAGAACACCAAAGGGCAGAAAACGTTAGTGGGAGTTGTGTACAGACCTCCAAACAGCAGTGGTGAGGTGGGGGAGGGTATGAAACAGGAAATCAGAGGTGCGTGCAAAAAAGGCACGGCAGTTATCATGGGTGACTTTAATATGCATATAGATTGGGCTACTCAAACTGGAAGCAATACGGTGGAGGAGGATTTCCTGGAGTGTTTAAGGGATGGTTTCCTAAACCAATATGTTGAGGAACCAACTCGAGGGGAGGCCATCCTGGACTGGGTGTTGTGTAATGAGGAGGGACTAATCAGCAATCTTGTGGTACGAGGCCCCCTGGGGAAGAGTGACCATAGTATGGTGGAGTTCTACATTAGGATGGAGAAGGAAACAGTTAAGTCAGAGACCATGGTCCAGAACTTAAATAAGGGCAACTTTGAGGGTATGAGGCGTGAATTGGCGAGGTTAAATTGGCAAGCGATATTTAAGGGGCTATCAGTGGAAGGGCAATGGCAGACATTTAGAGATCGCATGGATGAACTACAACAATTGTACATCCCGGTCTGGCGTAAAAATAAAAAAGGGAAGGTGGCTCAACCATGGCTAACAAGGGAAATCAGGGATAGTATTAAAACCAAGGAAGTTGCATACAAATTGGCCAGAAGTAGCAGCAAACCCGGGGACTGGGAGAACTTCAAAACTCAGCAGAGGAGGACGAAGGGTTTGATTAGGGCAGGGAAAATAAAATATGAAAGGAAGCTTGCAGAGAACATTAAAATGGACTGCAAAAGCTTCTATAAATATGTAAAAAGAAAGAGGTTAGTAAAAACAAACGTAGGTCCCCTGCAGTCGGAAACAGGGGAAGTCGTAATGGGGAACAAGGAAATGGCAGATCAATTGAACAAATACTTTGGTTCGGTGTTTACTGTGGAGGACACACACAACCTGCCGGAAATAAAAGGGGTCAGAGGATCTGGTAAGAGGGAGGAGCTGAGGGAAATCCTTATTAGTCGGGAAAAGGTATTGGGGAAATTGATGGGACTGAAGGCTGAAAAATCCCCGGGGCCTGATGGTCTGCATCCCAGAGTACTTAAGGAGGTGGCCTTGGAAATAGTGGATGCATTGACGATCATTTTCCAACATTCCTTAGACTCTGGATCAGTTCCGATGGAGTGGAGGGTGGCCAATGTAACCCCTCTTTTTAAAAAAGGAGGGAGGGAGAAAGCAGGGAATTATAGACCGGTCAGCCTGACATCGGTCGTGGGTAAAATGATGGAAGCAATTATTAAAGATGTCATAACAGACCATTTGGAAAGTGGCGACATGATAGGTCCAAGTCAGCATGGATTTGTGAAAGGGAAATCATGCTTGACAAATCTTCTGGAATTTTTTGAGGATGTTTCCAATAGGGTGGACAGGGGGGAACCAGTAGATGTGGTGTATTTGGACTTTCAGAAGGCCTTCGACAAGGTCCCACACAAGAGATTGGTGAGCAAAGTTAAAGCACATGGGATTGGGGGTAATGTGTTGACGTGGATTGAGAACTGGTTGGCACACAGGAAACAAAGAGTAGGAGTAAATGGGTACTTTTCAGAATGGCAGGCAGTGACCAGCGGGGTACCGCAGGGTTCGGTGCTGGGACCCCAGCTGTTTACATTATATATTAATGATTTGGACGAAGGGATTAAATGTAATATCTCCAAATTTGCGGATGACACTAAATTGGGAGGCAGTGTGAACAATGAGGAGGATGCTAGGAGGCTACAGAGTGACTTGGACAGGTTGGGTGAATGGGCAAATGTATGGCAGATGAAGTACAATGTGGATAAATGTGAGGTTATCCACTTTGGTGGTAAAAATAGAGAGGCGGACTATTACCTGAATGGTGGCAGATTAGGGAAAGGGGACGTGCAACGAGACCTGGGCGTCATGGTACATCAGTCACTGAAGGTGGGAATGCAAGTGCAGCAGGCAGTCAAGAAAGCAAACGGAATGATGGCCTTCATAGCAAGGGGATTTGAGTACAGGAGTAGGGAGGTGATGCTACAGTTGTACAGGGCCTTGGTGAGGCCACACCTGGAGTATTGTGCGCAGTTTTGGTCTCCTAACTTAAGGAAGGACATTCTTGCTATTGAGGGAGTGCAGCGAAGGTTCACTAGATTGATTCCTGGGATGGCCGGACTGACATATCAAGAAAGATTGGGTCAACTGAACTTGTATCCTCTGGAGTTCAGAAGAATGAGGGGGGATCTTATAGAGACATTTAAAATCCTGACTGGTTTAGACAAATTAGATGCGGGCAGAATGTTCCCAATGGTAGGGAAAACTAGAACCAGGGGTCACAGTCTAAGGATTAAGGGGAAGCCATTTAGGACTGAGCTGAGGAGGAACTTCTTCACCCAGAGAGTGGTGAATCTATGGAATTCTCTTCCACAGAAGGTTGTTGAGGCCAGTTCGCTAAATATATTCAAAAGGGAGTTAGATATAACACTCACAACTAAGGGGATCAAGGGGTATGGCGAGAAAGCAGGAATGGGGTACTGAGGTAGCATGTTCAGCCATGAACGCATTGAATGGCGGTGCAGGCTCGAAGGACCGAATGGTCTACTCCTGTACCTATTTTCTATGTTTCTATCAGAAGTACTTCATTGGCTGTAAAGCGCTTTGGGACGTCCAGAGGTCGTGAAAGGCGCTATATAAATGCAAGTCTTTCTTTCTGTTGAACAATGGCCACGGAATAGAACTACTTGCAGTCTACAGGGAGAAAGTCACGATCTGGGGCACCAAATTAATGTCGAATTTTGAATTACAGCGAGCAGTAACAACCACCTGTATTTATACAGCGCCTTTAAATGTAGTAAAACCTCCCAAGTCGCTTCACAGGTTGCGATTATCAGTCAAAATTTGACACCGAGCCACGAAGAGATATTAGGACAGGAAATAGGTAGGTTTTAATCAGCGTCTTAAAAGGAAGGGAAGAGAGGTGGAGGGGTTTAGGGAGGGAATTCCAGAGCTTAGGGCCTAAGCTGCTGAAGGCACAGTCACCGATGGTGGAGCGATAATAATTGGGGATGCGCAAAAGGCCAGAATCTACTCCAAATGGGTCTTAAAAGGACGTTTCACTGTTCCAGAGTGCTCTCTCTTATAAAAGCAAACACAAGGCAATTACTACTACAGAAGTACTTTCATCTACATTGTTAACAGATGCAAGCCTGTGGCCATTGTACCTCCAGAGGACTAGCCCAATACAATAAGACATTGTCCCGCAATGACACAATATTCGATCTCTAATGCCATTCCGTTAATAAATGCACTGGACTGGATTTCATATACAATGCAGCTGACAGATGTCCCATCAACTGCAACAAAAGGCAGCAGCCTTTCACCTTCTCCTTGCCCAGTTAATTATAGGGGTAATCACACTGTATTAAAATGGACATCCGATCCGAGTGCCACGACACGGAGGCGGCCTGAACACAAAAGGGGAGGAGGGAAGAGAACGGTTTCATTTTGTTCTTATTCTCGCTGGACGTTTGCGCAACTAAAAAATTAAAAAGCTGAATTTGACAATACACCCTGGTAGAATTTCATCACTTCAGACGTACCAGCACTTGCAGGGGACGCTACAGCTAGATTTATATATATTTTTTTTTTTAAAAAGCTACCCGCAACTGGCTATCCCTCAGGAAAAAAAATGATCTGGTCATTATCACATTGCTGTCTGTGGGAGCTTGCTGTGCGCAAGTTAGCTGCCGCGTTTGCCGACATTACAACAGTGACTACGCTTCAAAAAGTACTTCATTGGGTGTGAAATGCTTTGGGACATCCTGAGGTCGTGAAAGGCGCTGTAGAAAAGCAAGTTTTACTTTTGAAGGGCTCACTCCAATCAAATGCATTTTGGAAGGCAAATTCTCTCTCTCCTTCTCCCCTCCAAGTTTCAGGAGAAATCTGCCTTAATTGTAGTGATGACAAATATTTGTCATCCATTTATAGTCAGGTTGAGGTTTTTTTTTGGTATTAGTTTGGCCTCCGACTCCGGTCATGGGCTCAAACCCCACTCCAAAATCTAGGCTGACACTCCTAGTGCACAGTGCTGAGGGAGCGCTGCACTGTCAGAGATGTCGTCTTTCGGATGAGACGTTAAACCGAGGCCCCGTCTGCCCTCTCGGGTGGATGTAAAAGATCCCGCGGCTACTATTTCGAAGAAGAGCAGGGGGGAGTTATCCCCGGTGTCCTGGGGCCAATATCTATCTCAACCAACATCACTAAAAAAACACACCGGATGATCTGCTCATCATCACATTGCTGTTTGTGGGAGCTTGCTGTGCGCAAATTGGCTGCCACATTTCCCTACATTACAACAGTGACTACACTTCAAAAGTGCTTCATTGGCTGTAAAGCGCTTCAGGACGTCCAGAGGATGTGAAAGGCGCTATAGAAATGCACGTTCTTTCTTTTTTGCCACCTTTTAGAAGTCTGCAGTGTTCTTGGTTCAGAGAGTCCCAGTGCCCTCCTATTCGGTTCTGCTTTATTCCCTTTCTGGTCATATTCCAAGTTCAGTATGTCTTCATCAGGTAATTATACAGCTCAGTTTCCACCCTCTCATTCAGATTACAGGTATCAGTGTGGTGTGGGTGCTGCATCCTTGTCCTGGCTTAACATAAGAAATAGGAGCAGGAGTCAGCCATTTGGCCCTTCAATAAGACCATGGTTGATCTTCTACCTCAACTCCACTTTCCTGCACTATCCCCATATCCCTGGATTCTGTTAATATTCAAAAATCTATCGATCTCTGTCTTGAATATACCCAATGACTGAGCCTCCGCAGCCCTCTGGGGTAGAGAATTCCAAGGATTCACAACCCACCGAGTGAAGAAATTTCTCCTCATCTCAGTACTAAATAACCGACCCCTTATTCTGAGACAGTGACCCCTGGTTCTAGACTCTCCAGCCAGGGGAAACATCCTCCCTGCATCTACCCTGTCAAGCCCTGTAAGAATTTTGTATGTTTCAATGAGATCACCTCTCATTCTTCTAAACGCTAGAGAATATAGGCCTAGTCTCCTCATAGGACAATCCCCCCATCCCAGGAACCAGTCTGGTGAACCTTTGTTGCATTCCCTCTATGGCAAGTGTACCCCTCCTTAGGCAAGGAGACCAAAACTGTACACAATAAGCCCTAAACTGCACACAGCTTAATTATTTACTCTGGAAGTGGGAGAGAATTTCAACTGATCCAATTCTCGGCAGTATGTGACGGAGTTAGTGGGGTGGAATGGACCTCTACCAGACCTCCTTGTCCCCTTAATCTTAGCTCCCCCTTTACCCTCCCACCTCACTGCACCTGGGCCTCCTAGAGCAGAGGATGTTCAAAGTGTGGTCACCAAGTCCAGACAATCTGTCCCTCCAAACAAAGACGACTGGATCCCATCTGCGCTTTTCTCTTGGTCGCTGATTTAATTTTGTGGGCCCCACAGATTGGGAAAGGGCTGCTCTTAGCGCGGCTGCCTCATTGGGGCTCTTTTCTCTAGAAAAAAGAGAGACAGAGGTGATAGAGGTCTTTAAAATTATGAAGGGCTTTGACAGGGTAGATGTAGAGAAGACGTTCCCCCTTGTAGCGGGGTCATAAGTATAAGATAGTCACTAATAAATCCAATAGGGAATTCAGGAGAAACTGGACTCTGTGACCGCACTTTGAACATCCTCTGCTCTAGGAGGCCCAGGGGCAGTGAGGTGGGAGGGGGAGGTGGGGGGAAGCTAAGATTAAGGGGACAAGGAGGTCCGGGAGAGGTCCGTTCCACCCCACTAACTCCGTCACATACTGCTGCGAATTGGATCAGTTGAAATTCTCTCCCACTTCCAGAGAAAGGGAGTGCAACGAAGGTTCACGAAATTGATTCCTGGGATGGCGGGACTGTTGTACGAGAAGAGATGAGTAAACTAGGCCGGTATGCTCTTGAATTCAGAAGAATGAGAGGGGATCTCATTAAAGCATACAAAATTATTACAGGGCTTGATAGGATGGATGCTGGGAGAATGTTTCCCTCTAGCTGGGGGGTCTAGAACCAGGGGCCACAGCCTCAAGATAAATGGTAGGCCATTCAGGACTGAGAGGAGAAGAAATTTCTTCCAGAGGGTGGTGAATCTTTGGAATTCTCTACCCCAGAGGGCTGTGGAGGCTCAGTCATTGGGTATATTCAAAACAGAAGTCGATAGATTTCTGACTAGTAAGGACATCAAGGGATATGGCAATAGGGCCGGTGAATGGAGTTGAGGCAGAAGATCAGCCATGATCTCATTGAATGGCGGAGCAGGGCCGAATGGCCTACTCCATGTTATTAACCCAGAGAGTGGTGAGAATGTGGAACTCGCTACCACAGGGAGTGGTTGAGGCGAATAGTATAGATGCCTTTAAGGGGAAGCTAGAGAAGCGCACGAGGGAGAAAGGAATAGAAGGATATGCTGATAGGGTGAGATGAAGAGGGGTGGGAGGAGGCTCGTGTGGAGCATAAACACCGGCACGGACCAGTTGGGCCAAATGGCCTGTTTCTGTGCTGTAAATTCTATCTCTTTATACACACCAGTACGATTCATAAAGGCAAAATACTTGGGACATCCGATCCTACAGGACGAACTCTAAACTTTGCCAGAAAGGACTTCTTTGAACTCTTCTTCCTCTAATAATATCCTTGTATTTATACAGCACCATTAACGTAGTAAAACGTCCCAAGGCACTTCACAGGAGCAATTATCAAACAAAATTTGACACCGAGCTACACAAGGAAATATTAGGGCAGGTGACCAAAAGCTTGGTCAAAGAAGTAGGTTTTAAGGAACGTCTTAAAAAGGAGAGGCGGAGAGGTTTAGGGAGGGAATTCCAGAGCTTAGGGCCCAGGCTGCTGAAGGCACGGCCGCCAATGGTGGAGCCACTTCTACCAAGTCCTGGTCAATTAATCTTGTTGACTCCCTTCTCAATCTGCAAGGCAGCACCTGCTTTCTCTACATGTTCTCATATACAAGTGCCAGTTTTACCTCGGACACCATTCTCTTCCTCCTTCTGCAATCAGGTTTTGCATGCACCTTTTCCACAGTATAGATTCTATTATCCTTCTTCTAATCGGCCACTCAAGGCTGCAACCAACAGGCTTGGAGGTGTGTCATTAAATACATTGGATCTTCCAAAGGCTATTGACCGTCTGTATCCACCGTCCCTTCTCCCCCCCCGCCCTCGTCAGCACCACCACCTTGTAGCCACATTACAGCCTCCTGTCATGTATTAATTTAGCCCTGTAAATCCTCAGTCATCACTGACCCATTGCAAACCAGGTTTTCAATTAACTGAATTGAAGTCCCAATTGTGCCCGTTAATGCAGCATTTCTGTAGAACCCGTTCCTTTGACCGGGTCTGTGCTGGGTTAGGCCCTACACAGAATGTACAACACAGAAACAGGCCATTCAGCCCAACTTGTCCGTGCCGGTGTTTAAGCTCCACACGAGCCTCCTCCCACCCTACTTCACCTCATCCCATCACCATATCCTTCTATTCCTTTCTCCCTCGTGCTTATCTAGCTTCCCCTTAAATGCATCTCTGCTATTCGCCTCAACCACTCCTGTGGTAGCGAGTTCCACATTCTCACCACTCTCTGAAAGAAAGACTTGCATTTCTGTAGCGCCTTTCATGCCCACCGGACATCCCAAAGCGCTTTACAGCCAATGAATTACTTTTTGAAGTGTAGTCACTGTTGTAATGTAGGAAACGTGGCAGCCAATATGTGCACAGCAAGCTCCCACAAACAGCAAGGTGATAATGACCAGCTAATCTGTTTTTTAAGTGTTGATTGAGGGATAAATATTGGCCTGGGCACCAGGGAGAACTCCCCTGCCCTTCTTCGAAAATAGTGCCATGGGATCTTTTACATCCACCCAAGAGAGCAGACGGAGCCTCGGTTTAATGTCACATCCGAAAGACGGCACCTCTCAGAGTGCAGCACTCCTTCAGCACTGCACTGGAGTGTCAGCCTAGATTTTTGCATTCGAGTCTCTGGAGTGGGACTTGAACCCACAACCTTCTGACTCAGAGGCAAGCGTGCTACCCACTGAGCCACTGCTGAGTAAAGCAGTTTCTCCTGAATTCCTTATTGGATTTATTAGTGACTATCTTAGATTTTTGACCCCTAGTTTTAGACTCACACACAAGTGGAAACATCTTCTCTACGTCTACCCTATCAAACCCCTCCATTATTTAAAGACATCTCATCGGGTCACCCCTCAGCCTTTCCCTATCAAACCCCTCCATTATTTAAAGACATCTCATCGGGTCACCCCTCAGCCTTTTCTTTTGTGGAGAAAAGAGCCCCAGCCTGTTCAGTCTTTCCTGATAGTTATAACCTCTTAGTTATAAATCTCGTTTTCACCTTCTCCAGTGTCCGCTACATCCTCTCCTACATCAGCAAGTCAAATTAGTTTGGGTGCAGATCCATCCGAGTTTGGCTTTTCCCAGCCTACATTGCCTTCAAATTAAGCTTGGCATGATGCTCTGAAGGGCAAGATCCTCTTTAAAGTTATTGGCCACTACAACAAACAAATGGCCAATGGCACCTTCATGTTTAGAATGTCCCATGATTGACATCGGGCATCGATAGCAATTACATATTCTCAACGAATGCGAGAAACATCAGTTGCGGTTCATCCTAGAACCTTTAGGGACAACTTATTACCTCTGGCTCCAGGGGAGCATTCCAAGTAGCAAGTACCCTACACAGTCATACAGCACTCCATCCTACTCGAAGATCGTGAGAGTCATTATAACCTTGTTCCCTCCTTCGGTACCTCCCAGGTCCATTGAGGTAGGTTGCACTCTGACCTGTTGAACAGGTCTTCCGTCTGAACAAAGAGTTCCCCTCAATCAAGGGCTCCATTTTTTTTTTGGGGGGTGGGGGGAGGGAGGAGGAAGAAAGGAGAGGGGGTACAGTCTCACCCTCAGCAACAGACATGCAGTTTTCCATCATCGCCTTTAAAGAATCTTGAGATAGGACATTTATTGGCACTCGGGCCAGTGCACAATGCATATAAGGGGAAACTTGCTCAGCACATAAGGGAGAAAGGAATAGAAGGATATGGTGATAGGGTGAGGTGAGGTAGGGTGAGGTGAGGTAGGGTGGGAGGAGGATCGTGTGGAGCATAAACACCAGCATAGACCTGTTGGGCCGAATGGCCTGTTTCTGTGCTGTACATCCTTTGTAATGACTGCCAGTATTGGCTTCAGCTGGGAATGCATTGTACAGGTAGGAGAGAGACAGGTGAAGAATACTCACTGCAGAGAATAGCGAGACCAGGCAGGAGCGTCACATTCTGATGCTTGCCGTGCCTCGAATCAAGGAAAGCCAAAAACGAGGGGGGTGGGGGGGGGGGGGCGGAATTAATAGATTACGTTCAGCACAAGAATTACTACTCAAAGAAGCACCGTCATCGAGGGAAGGGGTCTTGTAAGAAGATAGCAAAACAAAGGGCAACATGATCTAATCAAGGATTGATTTTTTTTTTAAAAATCACATGCGAGGTTACATGGAGACTTTCAGCAGGGGTGGGGGTTTGCTGGGGAGGGAAGAAGGGTGGGCTGGCATCATCACCAGTCAGTCCCGGGGTGGATTAACGCATTGGTCTAAAGGGCCCCATGCCCAAAGGTACCCCTGCCAAATCCCCGTGGATATATGTATTGTTTAAGCATAGTGTACAATATGATTTGCTTTATTAATATGGTGTAAACATTCTATGGGTCTATTATGCATTTTACTACACATTTATGTTTTAACAGAGATGGGTGGGTTATGCGGGATTACAGAGAGGCTCCCAAATTTCTTGGTGCCCCTGGCATTCACAAATCGGCTCTGGCCACAGCCCCCACTCTGGTTTGATAGGCTAGTATTAGGAGCCTAGTACTACTCTCCTGGTTAGCCTCCCATCTTCCACCCTCCAGAACTCATCCAAAAGTGGTTTCTGGTCAATGGCGACCATCAGAACATTGATGGCTCCCGTATATTTTTTTTTATAAAAAGGACACTAGGGTGACTGACTGCCACCAACACCTCTGGAACCATCCAACGACATGAGTCAGTGTCTTCAGGAGGAGAGTGAAAAGAAAATAGGACATGAACGTCTTTGACTGCAAGTTCCAGGCGAGGTTGGCACCTGCCCGACCAGTGGACTGTGCTGCCACTGTATTGTTCCATACGATCCACAAAAAGTGTCCAAAGAATTGTCTGTTCTTGTTCAATCGCACGGCTCTGGCATCTTTACACTGTTCCAAAGGAATTCGTTTTTGTAAAGATTCCAACACATTCTTAACCTTATTATCTCTGAGTACAGCTTAATCGTTCAGGAATTTGAGGCTTGCAAGAGAAAGTTTTAGTGTGTAGAAGTACAGGTTTCTTCCCCCACCGCCCCCCCCCCCCCCCACCCCCACCATAGTATATAGCAGGAATTTAGCATCTTCTCCCATCATTTATGTCTTCTTACTGCATTTGAGAGTGAGCAGGTGCTTCCTCAGGTTGCCACATAGTTTCCAAACCAAACCATATCCCAAACTCCTTTTCCTCTTGTCCTGAAGCTGTTGACCCTTGCTGGTCTGTGGTTCCACAAACACCAGCAGCCCACTGCTACCTTGCCCAGGTGACCCTAAACAACAAGCGTGAAGGAGGCAGGGTAACAAGAAACGTCAGCCATGGTTTCTGCTCTTGATCGGCTTCCAGTGATCAATGCCTTTTCCTGCAGGTGGCACCTAGTCCACCTCACCCAGGGGCACAGCTGTGGGTCCCCCCCCACCCACCAAGGTCAAAAAGTTGCCTGCCACCATACAACGTGAGGATTGGTTAATTGGTTGAGATACCAGAAAGCTCCGAGACCAGTGCTGTCCGATAGAGATTGCTGACTAGCCACAAGTATGGAGACGGCAACACAGTCTTAGCCACGTGTACTAATTTTAGTAGAAAACGCCTTACACACAATACAGGTTAATGTACCTCGCATGTGCGTATTCACTTACCATCTACCACCATTCAGTAATCAAGGAAGCAAAGCTCTCACAATGATCAAAAGCACTCGCACACTCTGCTTTTCATCTTACCAACAAATGCACAAAAAGGTTCAAGTCTGCATACATACGCCGTGCGAGTACGAGTATTGAGTTCACATGGCCAAGGACAGTGTAAATTTAAAAAAAGAGTAATAAACAATCAGAAGTGCAAGTAGCCACATCTGGATTCCCAATTAGTCACATGTGGCTAGTGGCCAATGCATTGGACAACACTGTCCAAGGACAGATTGAAGATAATTGGCAAAAGAACCAGGGGGAAATGAGGAGGAGAATTATTTATTTTCTTTACGCAGCGAGTGGTTATGATCTGGAATGCGCTGCCTGAAAGGGTGGTGGAGCCAGACTCAAGAGAAACTTTCAAAAGGCAAGTGGATATACACTTAAATATAGAGAAAATAATCAGCGGGGCCATGGGGAAAGAGCAGGGGAGTGGGACTAATTGGAGAGCTCTTGAGCCGGCACAGGCACGATGGGCCGAATGGCAAGAGTCTAGTGTACACTGTTGCGGGGAGGAGGAGGGAAAGAAACACGACACAGAGCAGATATCACTGACTGCACTAGCTTTTCCTCGGCAGTTTAATTCCAACGTGTGGGCTGATGAATGAGCCGATTACCGTCTCAGCAATGTGAAGCTATGCAGGAGGCTCGACTTAAAAATCAGTTGAGATCAGGCAATTCATCTCATTCACTGAAGAAACAGCTGCAATCGCTTCTAGCTAGGGGTATATGTGCACAAACCGTTGAAGGTGGCAGGGCAGGTTGAGAAATCAGTTAACAAAGCTTACGGGATCCTGGGCTTCATAAATAGAGGTATAGAGTATAAAAGCAAGGAAGTTATGATGAACCTGTATAAAACACTGGCTCGGCCGCAAATGGAGTACTGTGTCCAATTCTGGGCACCGCACTTTAGGAAGGATGTGAAGGCCTTAGAGAGGGTGCAGAAAATATTTACGAGAATGATTCCAGGGATGAGGAACTTCAGTTACGTAGATGGACTGGAGAAGCTGGGGTTGTTCTCCTTGATTGAGAGGAGATCTGATAGAGGTGTTCAAAATCATGAGGGGTCTGGACAGAGTAGATAGAGAGAAACTGTTCCCATTGGCAGAAGGGTCGAGAACCAGAGGACACAGATTTGAGGAGGAGATCGGCAAAAGATCCAAAGGCGATGCAAGAAAAAAGGGTGGTGGAGGCAGACTCAATCGCGGCTTTCAAAAGGGAGTTGGATAAATACCTGAAGGAAAGAAATTTGCAGGGCTACAGGGAAAGGGCGGGGGAGTGGGACTAGCTGAAGTGCTCTTGCAGAGAGCCGGCACGGGCTCAACGGGCCGAATGGCCTCCTTCTGTGCTGCAACCGTTCAATTAAAGCCCTGTGTTGGCTGTACACCAATGAGGAATGATCACATTTCAACAGGGAACCGTTTGGACCTTTAACTTGAGCTTCAGTATTAACCCGGAGCGGTACAGTAACATGATGTGTAACGTGCTTCTCCCGCTTAATAACGGTGCCGGCACTTCTAAACGTTGAGACTCAAACCCACAACTCACCTCCCCCCACCCAAAGTCTTGAGAATTGTAAACTCCCTGTGCCATCCTTCAACCTCATCAGTTTAACATCAGTGGTGGGTAAAGTTTTAGAAACAATAATCAAGGAAAAAATTAACAGGCACTGGGAGAGTTTTAAGCTAATTAACGAGAGCCAAAAACGGATTTGTAAAAGGAAGAGCGTGGTTGACTAATCTAATGGAATTTTTTGATGAATTAACAGGGAGGATCGATGAAGGGACTGCAATGGATGTTGTCTACATGGATTTTCAAAATGCATTTGACAAAGTACCATATAGAAGGCTGGTTAACAAAATTGAGGCTCATGGAATAGGTGGGTCAGTGGCAGCTTGGATAAGGAATTGGCTTAAGGGCAGAAAACAGAGAGAGTTGTGGAAATGGCTGTTTTTCAGACTGGAGGATGGTCGACAGTGGTGTTCCCCAAGGGTCAGTGCTGGGGCCACTGCTTTTTTTTGATGAGGATGATAGCAATCGACTGCAACAGGACATAGAAAGGCTAGCAGAATGGGCAGACAAGTGGCAGATGGAATTTAATACAGAGAAGTGTGAGGTGATGCATTTTGGCAGAAGGAACAGGGAGAGGCAATATACACTTAATGGCACAGTTTTAAAGAGTGTGCAGGGACAGAGGGACCTGGAAGTTAATGTGCATAGGTCCCTGAAGGTGCCAAGACATATTGAGAGAGTGCTTAGCAAAGCATATGGGATCTTGGGCTTCATAAATAGAGGTATGGAGTACAAAAGTAGAGAAGTTATGCTGAATCTTTATAAAGCGCTGGTTAGGACACAACTGGAGTATTGCGTCCAGTTCTGGTCACTACACTTTAGGAAGGCCCTCGAGAGGGTGCAGAGAAGATTTACCAGAATGGTTCCGGGGATGGGAGATCTTAGCTACAAGAACAGGTTGGAGAAGCTGAATTTGTTTTCATTAGAGCAAAAGGAGGTTGAGGGGTGATTTGATAGAGGTGTACAAGATTATGGCTAGTTTGGATAGGCTAGACAGGGAAAGGCTGTTCCCACTAGTTGATGGTACAAGGACTAGGGGACACAGATTTAAGGTTTTGGGCAAGAGATACAAGGGGAGATGTGAGGAAAATCTTTTTTACGCAGCGAGTGGTGAGGACCTGGAACTCGCTGCCGATGGAAGTGGTGGAAGCGGAGACACTCAATGTTTTCAAGGGGAAACTGGATAGGCACTTGAGGGAAATAAACTTGCAGGGCTACGGGGATAGAGCGGGGGAATGGGACTGACCGGATTGCTCTACAGAGAGCTGGCACAGACTCGATGGGCCGAATGGCCTCCTTCTGTGCCGTTATGACTCTATGATTCTCTTCCTCCGACATGCACCAGCGTCTTAAAAAAAAAACTTCATATCACCTAACCACTTCTCGATTTACCCCATCGTCCCATTTTTTGTGTCTAATGCAACTTTATTTAAGCTCATCATTTCCACTAATAGATCTGCTAAAATGGAAGAAACAACTTGCATTTCTATAGCGCCTTTCACGACCACCGGATGTCCCAATGCACTTTGCAGCCAATGAAGTACTTTTTGAAGTGTGGTCACTGTTGTAATGTAGGAAAGGTGGCAGCCAATTTGCACACAGCAAGCTCCCACAAACAGCAATGTGATAATGACCAGATAATCTGTTTTAGTGATGTTGGAGGAGGGATAAATATTTGCCAGGACACCGGGGAGAACTCCCCTGCTCTTCTTCCAAATAGTGCCATGGGATCTTTTATGCCCACCTGAGAGAGCAGACGGGGCCTCGGTTTAGCATCTCATCCGAAAGACGGCACCTCTAACAGTGCAGCACTCCCTCAGCACTGCACTGGAGTGTCAAATGAGATTTTGTGCTCAAGTCACTGGAGTGGGACTTGAATCCACCACCGTCTGACTCAAGAGGTGAGTGCTACCCACCGACCATCAACTGTTCTGCTCTCAACCCTCCAGCAGCCACTCCTTTGGCAAGGAACCAAGAGCCATCTCAGAACTTCTGTGGATCCTCTTTTCCATCCCTCTTCCAAAACTCTTTCTCCTCCCACAAAATTCAACTGTCTCTTTAGCATACATTACTCTTCAAGCTCCATTTCTGCTCATCTGGTTATAAAAACTCTTTCCGTGCTGATCAACTATCATCGCCTCTCTATTGGATTTTTCCATTCTCTGGTCTCCAACAAGATTGACTTCTAATTGCATTCCTTCCGTCATCCTTGAAGATGTGTGCCTCCAAACTTATCCCTATCCTCTGCTGCCTTTTCATTCTCTCTTATTCCCTGTCCATCTTTCCTTATCTTTGGAAATGTCCGTATGTTCACCTTATCCCAGAGAAGGGTGATCCCACTCATCTTTCCAACTACCAGAATATTGCCCCAACATCGGTCCTTTCTAAAAACTATGGCAGCAGCTGTGACCCATCACGCTGAATCCTGTAGCATAAGTTAATAAAAAAATAAGAGCAGGAGTCGGCCATACGGCCCCTCGAGCCTGCTCCGCCATTCAATATCATGGCTGATCATCAACCTCAACTCCACTTTCCCGCCCGATCTCTGTATCCCTTGATTCCCCTCGAGTCCAAAGATCTATCGATCGCAGCCTTGAATATACTCAAAGACTCAGCATTCACAGCCCTCTGGGGCAGAGAATTCCAAAGATTCACAACCCTCTGAGGTGAAGAAATTCCTCCTCATCTCAGTCTTAAATGGCCGACCCCTTATCCCGAGACTATGCCCCCTAGTTCTAGACACTCCAGCCAGGAGAAACAACCTCTCAGCATCTACCCTGTCAATCCCCTTCAGAATCTTGTATGTTTCAATGAGATCACATCTCATTCTTCTAAATTCGAGTGTATCAGCCCATTCTACACAGTCTCTCATCATAGGACAGCCCTCTCATCCCACAAATCAATCTAGTGAACTTTTGTTGCACCGCCTCTAAGGCAAGTATATCCTTCCTTAGATAAGGAGACCAAAACTGTGCACAGTACTCCAGGTGTGGTCTCACCAAGGCCCTGTACAATTGTAGCAAGACTTCCTTACTCTTATACTCCAACCCCCTTGCAATAAAGCCCAACATGCCATTTGCCTTCCTTATTGCTTGCTGTACCTGCATGCTAGCTTTGTGTTTCTTGCATGAGGACACCCAAATCTTTCTGAACACCAACATTTGAAAGTTTCTCACCATTTAAAATTTTTCTCTTTTTCTATTCTTCCTACCAAAGTGAATAACCTCACATTTCCCTACATTATACTCCATCTGCCACCTTACTGCCCACTCATTTAGTCTATCGGTATCCCTTTGCAGACTCTGTTCTCCTCACAGCTTACTGTCCCACTTAGCTTTGTATCATCAGCAAACTTGGATAAATTACACACAGTCTCTTCATCTAGGTCATTAATATAGAGATTGTAAATAGCCTAATCAATGTATGGATTTTGGTGTGACTGTTCTATTGGTGATCTTACTACCTATGTTGAGTGTTTCTAGAACTCTGCCCTTGAAAACTTTGGCAACATTCCCAATGCTATGGTCAAACTCTGGCACAGTATTTCTTTTTATATAAAACAACTTACCACTGTATGGCTTCCCACAAAAGCTTTGTTCATGATTATCCTGTCAAATTCTTGCATCTATACTATAGTTGAGGGCTTACCTTCCATTAACTCAGGGATTCCCCATGACTCTGTCTTTCTCTCTTGCTCCTTCATCTCACTGACCACCTCTACTCATTGTCCAGTTCTATCCATGCTAGCTGATGGTTTCACATAGAAACATAGAAAAATAGGAGCAGGAGTAGGCCATTCGAGCCTGCTCCGCCATTCAATTTGATCATGGCTGATCCTCTATCTCAATACCATATTCCCGCTCTCTCCCCATACCCCTTGTGTCTAGAAATCTATCTATCTCTCTCCTTAAATATATTAGTGACTTGGCCTCCACAGCCTTCTGGGGTAGAGAATTCCACAGGTTCACCACCCTCTGAGTGAAGAAATTTCTCCTCATCTCAGTCCTAAATGTCCTACCCCGTATCCTGAGACTGTGACCCCTCGTTCTAGACACCCCAGCCAGGGGAAACATCCTTCCTTCACTCTATATTCAACATCCTCCTTCACATTTGATGGTCTTCGCTGTTCACAACATCTGTCCCTCTTGCATTGCAATGGTTGAATCGTTACATATTCAGGCCCTCCTAGGTCTAACTCTTTGTTTCTTTCAATTCTTCAGGAGATAGCGTTTCTTCACATCTCTTGGAAGTCCAACCAACAACTCCTATCTCTTACTTTTGATGGCTCCACACTTAGCTCTTCATCTATTCACATCCTTGGCCTACAGAGAGTATTCCCACCTCCTGTCCATTGCTAAACCTGCCACCAAAGAGCGTGGTTTCCAGTTTTGTGCAAAATACATTTCCCCCTTTCAGCAACTCTTAATAAAGCTTGAAGTGCTCTAATCTCACTCTTAATTCTGGATAGAATACAAGAAAAACCTTGGTCATCCAATAGGTAGGCAAGTAGCAAATCACTACACTTACACACTTCATAGCGTGACTTATTTTCCCCAAGCCCCACAATTTTGTACAAAAAGTTACAAAAGGCAGTGAAAATGCTGCTTTTAGAGTTCCAAATAAGTTGCCTTACTGATAGTGATCCAATGGTACTTGCGCAGAAAACATCAAGGCTGAAAAGAGCAAGAGAAGGCAAGGTATATCAAGAGGTGCGACGCCAAGTTTGATAACAGGGAAGGTGGTAAAAGGAAGGGAAGGCTCAAGGGGCTAAGGAGTTTGGTAGTTGTGAGATATTGGGAAAGAACAAGTTAGATTAGGAGACAGTGTTCAACAGTGAGGATATAGGAAGGAGGAAGGTAATATGACTCTTATATTGTGGCATATTTTGAGCTTAGAAGCAATAAAAAAGAGGCAAGTTCAGAGGAATACTAGCCATGATAGCTGGCATTCTGGGAAACAGCAGCCAATATTCATGCAGCTTGTATCGACCCACTATCCGGATGGACAGAATCGTGGGACACCTGCAACATAAAGAACCAACACCTCATCACTGACCCAACAGCAGAGGTCCCTGGCTTCGACCTCCCTCGAAGTCAGTGGTCAGCGCTCAACCCAATCCGCTCAGGGGACAGACGATGCGGCCGCCTGCTCCACAAGTGGAAGATGAGGGACGGCCCGAAGAGCGACTGTGGTCGTGAGTCCCAGACCGTGGAACACATCACATCAAGCTGCCCACTGAGATCTGTTGCGGGAGGCACCTCATTTCCCCACTCGGCATCTCAGGAGGCCATTGCATGGAGAGCCAAACTAGACCCATTATAAGCTTTTCCCATCATACGAGAGTAGTAGTAATATCAGGAAAATGGACAGACTAGAAGGGTTTCACCTGGGTTCTTCAATTTAGAATAGAACGAACGACAGAAACAGAAAACATTTTTCTTTTAAGAAGCCTGCAGACTATAGGGCGGGGGGAGGAAATAGAATTATCAATTCTTAATACAATATTCCAATCTGTTTGAATTGCACTGATCAATTTGCCAGGCAATAAAAGCACATCAACCCAATTTAACAATTACTTGGCTCCACACACAACACTAATTGAAGCATCATCACAGCACACTACTTAATCCAGCACTTCAAACAGCTGAATGACACAGGAAGCCACTGATTATGGGTTTCATTTTAGTTTGGCATTGAAGTAGACCCAAGTGGAGTGTGTTTGGGTGGAAATTCCCAGTGGGAACAGGTAAATAGCACCTCGTGCCTACTCCTCTTATTGTAAAAAAAAAGAAAATAAAAACAGATCAAGGGGGTCTTTCAGCCCAATACGGACGGCAGAAGTGACTCCCTTATTTTAGGCTGTAAAGACCAACCTTAGTAAAGTAGACCGACTGGTAGATAAATCAGTTTGGATTATTATGCGTGGCAAGAAAGACATGCATTTATTTAGCACTTTTCACAACCTCAGGACATCCCAAAGCACTTTACAGCCAACTTTGAAGTGTAGTCACTGTTGTAATGTAGGAAACACAGCAGCCAATTTGCACACAGCAAGCTCCCACAAACAGCAATGAGATAATGACCAGATCATCTGTTTTTCCAGTGATTTTGGTTGAGGGATAACTGTTGGCCAGGACACCGGGGTAGAACTCCCCCCCGCCCCGCGCTATTCTTCACAATAGTGGCCATGGGATCTTTTACGTCCACCCGAGAGAACAGACGGGACCTCAGTTTAACCTCTCATCCGAAAGACAGTGCCTCCGACAGTGCAGCGCTCCCTCGGTACTGCACTGGGAGGGTTTATGGGCTCAAGTCTCGGAGCGGGGCCTGGACCCACAAACCCCCCCCCCCCCCGACTCGTGAAAGCAATACCCACTGAGCCAAGAATGACACCACGAGCAACAAGCACCATCCTAAAGCCAATGGAAATAAAAAAAATCAACCCTAATCTAGTGCTCTTTCCAGGTACATTGTTGAGGCAGTGTAGAGGGAGCTCTGCACGGTACCTAACCCATGTCATACCAATGGGACGTGTTCCATCCCCCTAGCACGGACAGCCTGCACCGTGATAAACACAATTACAATTTAAAAAAATACAAGTCTCTTGTTCATTAGTCTGGGTTTAGCCTCTTACAAAAAGGAATAACTAAAAGGATAGACGGTCGCTTAGTTGGAGAGGTCAGCCGCATCGGCTCAAAAACAAGAATAATGCACCGTATATTTTTTTTCCAAATCTTATCTTCCAAAAAAAAACTCACCAAAATTGCTGCAACAAGCGGCTCAAAACCCCACTCCTACCGGCGAGGTTGAGATATCAATTCACAGAGAGCGAGAAAATATAAAAATGCCAGTCTGCTCCTCCTCCTACTGCTGCCAGTCCTAAATAAAAAAGGGGGTGGGGGACTTAACTCAGCATTAACGCAGATTAAAATCCATTAAGGCAAAGCCGAAGAATCGGGGTCACTTGTTTAAAAGAAAACTGCTCCCCGGTGTTACCTGGCACGGTGCACCCCTGAACGAGCAGCGCAGAGCGAGATTGTGAAGTCCTTAAGAGTGAAATTGAGTGTTAATTGGCGGCGGCGGCGCTGCCGATTCCAGGGGAGTACAAGGGGGTTCCTCGCTCGGTGTGTGTCAGTCTCATTGACAGCGTCTCGGTATCTTAGAGACCAGTGGCTTTCACTCCAAACACTGCCACCCTTGGCCAAGCAAGCTAATCACACACTAAGGCCACATCCTGAAACAAAGGGATAATTTTCTTTTAGCATTGCAGAGGTGAGCTTGTTTTTATTTTATATAGATATAATGATATTGAATAATAACCCTCCAACTCTTTAGTTATCATTGTAAATATGTCTCCTCCACACCCCCATGGCCTGACACTGCTGGACCAACATTACATCATCCATAGCATAGTCTACTGAGAACAGAGGGGAGCACAGCACAAGTGTGGCAATTAAATTGAAGGTGTATATAAATATCATTCTAGACTTGTATCCCTCAAGTAATTTTCTGGATGGTTCTTTGTTTTTACCTCCATTTCCCCTCGCTTATCCCATTCTTCTTCACTTCACCCTTCATCTCACATAAGTACCTATTAAAGAAACCAGTCTTCTCTTCCTCTGACAATTTGTGCACAGCAAGGTCCCACAAACAGCAATGTGATAATGGTCAGATCATCTGGGTTTTTTTTTAGTGATGTTGGTTGAGGAATAAATATTGGCCAGGAGGACTCTCCTGCTCTTGCTTTGAAATAGTGCCATGGGATCTTTTACATCCACCTGAGAGAGCAGACGGGGTCCTCGGTTTAACATCTCAATTGAAAGACGGCACCTTCGACAGTGCAGCACTTCCTCAGTACTGCATTGGAGTGTCAGCTTAGATTTCGTGTTCAAAGTCTCGTGGAGTGGGACTTGAACCCACAACCTTCTCACCTGAGGTGATCTCATTGAAACATACAAAATTCTGAAGGGGATTGACAGGGTAGATGCTGAGAGGTTGTTTCCCCTGGCTGGGGAGTCTAGAACTAGGGGGCACAGTCTCAGGATAAGGGGTCGGCCATTTAAGATTGAGATGAGGAAGAATGTCTTCACTCAGAGGGTTGTGAATCTTTGGAATTCTCTACCCAAGATGGCTGTGGATGCTCAGTCATTGAGTATATTCAAGGCTGAGATCGATAGATTTTTGGACTCTAGGGGAATCAAAGGATATGGGGAGCGGGCAGGAAAGTAGAGTTGAAGCCAAGATCAGATCAGCCATGATCTTATTGAATGGCGGAGCAGGCTCGAGGGGCCGTATGGCCTATTCCTGCTCCTAATTCGTATGTTTACCCAGAGGCAAGAGTGCTATCCACTGAGCCACAGCTGACACCTTCAGTCCTGATGGAGGTAAGGTCTGGGCACCCAGACTCACCGTTGTCCTTCGGCATTTTCTTCAATCTCCCCTCCTCTTAGTCTACCTTCCTTTTACCTTGGAAATTTCCTTGTGTTCACCTTATCCTGAAGGAAGGTGATGCTTCTTACTCCTTTAGCAAATTATCCATCATCTTGAAAGTTCGGGCCAAACCCGCGACCTCTACCACCTAGAAGGACAAGGGCAGCAGGCGCACGGGAATACCACCACCTCCAAGTTCCCCTCCAAGTCACACACCATCCTGACTTGGAAATATATCGCCATTCCGTCATCGTCGCTGGGTCAAAATCCTGGAACTCCCTCCCTAACAGCACTGTGGGAGCACCTTCACCACACGGACTGCAGCGGATCAAGAAGGTGGCTCACCACCACCTGCTGAAGGGCAACTAGGGATGGGCAATAAATGCTGGCATTGCCAGTGACGCCCACATCCCATGAACAAATTAAAAAAAAAATTAAGTGTCAGCTGTGGCTCGTTGTTTGCCGTTACTAAATAAACCTATAAGGAGACACTGGGTGGCCCCGAGTGTCATCAAACAGAAAAAGAAAGACTTACATTCACATTAAACCCCAAAGTACCCCATTTTTAGAGGGGCATAACGATGAAGGAATTAAACCACAAAAAAAAACTTAAATAATAATGTTATTGCAGTCCGTGTGGTGAAGGTGCTCCCACAGTGCTGTTAGGGAGGGAGTTCCAGGATTTTGACCCAGCGACGATGAAGGAATGGCGACATATTTCCAATTCAGGATGGTGTGTGACTTGGTGGGAAACTTGGAGGTGGTGGTGTTGCCATGTTGTACCCAGTACACACTCCAGTCCTTGTGGTGCCCACCGGTCGCGGAAAGCCTCAAGCGTACCGGTGACACCGCGCGCTCCTTCTCCAGGGATACCCGGGCGCGGACAAGACCGTAGATGAGAAGCAGTCAGCCAGAGCGACCACACCTCCCCCCCTCCCCCCCCCCCCACTACTGACCGCATTCAGTAGAATGGGCCCATGCTCTCTGGAGTTTAGAAGAATGAGCGGTGATCTCATTGAAACATATGCAATTCTGAGGGGGATTGACAGGGTAGATGCTGAGAAATTGTTTCCCCTGGCTGGAGTGCCTAGAACTAGGGGGGCACAGTCTCAGGAGAAGGGGTTGACCATTTAAGACTGAGATGAGGAGGAATTTCTTCACTCAGAGGGTTGTGAATCTTTGGAATTCTCTACCCCAGAGGGCTGTGGATGCTCAGTCATTGGGTATATTCAAGGCTGTGATAGATAGATTTTTGGACTCGAGGGGAATCGAGGGATATGGAGATCGGGTGGGAAAGTGGAGTTGAGTTCGAAGATCAGCCATGATCTTATTGAATGGCTTGAGGGGCCGTATGGCCTACTCCTGCTCCTAATTCTTATGTTCTTATGCTCAGCCTGGACCTGTAGATGGGGCTCAGTGGTAGCAGGACTCCTCTGAGTCAGAATGGTTGTGGGTTCAAGTCCACCTCCAGAGACTTGAGCAGGAGATAGTTCAGGTGCTAAACAATTAACTCTTGGAGGTTTTCATCAGGTCGAACACTAACAATAAACCATCTGATACCGAATCGATATTGAGGGTGAAATTGGTCTTCAGCCAATGGGAGCACAATAACAGGCGATAATGAATTGGGAGCCCGTTTTGCAGACCGCCCGATTGACATCAGGGTGGGGTGTAAAACGGGCTCTTGAATTGCTCTAGCCCATTTTGCACTATTGCTGAATTTCACTCCCTGACTTTCACCAGCTCTGTGTGTGCTCTGGGATGTTGGTATTAATGAAGCAGATGTTCTGGTTAGGCTGAAGGGGCTGAAAACCATAGAATCATAGAAGGTTACAGCACAGAAGGAGGCCATTCAGCCCATCGTGTCTGTGATGGCTGAAAAACAGCTATCCAGCCTAATCCCACTTTCCAGCTCTTGGTCCGTAGCCCTGTAGGTTACTTCAAATGCATATCCAAGTACTTATTAAATGTGATGAGGGTTTCTGCCTCTACCACCCTTTCAGGCAGTGAGTTCCAGACCCCCACCACCTTCTGGGTGAAAAAAGTTCTCCTCAACTCCCCTCTAAACCTCCTACCATAGAAGATAGGAGCAGGAGTAGGCCATTCGGCCCCTCGAGCCTGCTCCGCCATTTAATGAGATCATGGCTGATCATCCAAATTCAGTACCCTGTCCCTGCTTTCTCCCCATATCCCTTGATCCCTTTAGCCTTAAGAAATATATCTAACTCCTTCTTGAATATATTTAATGAATTGGCCTCAACTGCCTTCTGTGGTAGAGAATTCCACAGGTTCACCACTCTCTGGGTGAAGAAATTCCTCCTCATCTCAGTCCTAAATGGCTTACCCCTTATCCTTAGACTGTGACCCCTGGTTCTGGACTCCCCGACCATCGGGAACATCCTTCCTGCATCTAGTCTGTCTAGTCCTGTTAGAATTTTATAAGTTTCAATGAGATCCCCTCTCATTCTTCTAAACTCTAGCGAATATAAGCCTAATCGACCCAATCTCTCTTCCTACATCATTCCTGCCATCCCAGGTATCAGTCTGGTAAATTTTCGCTGCACTCCCTCCATGGCAAGAACTACCAATTACTTTAAATCTATGCCCGCTGGTTATTGACCTCTCTGCTAAGGGAAAACCTTGTCTCATCTGAAAGACGGCATCTCCAACAGTGCAGCGCTCCCTCAGTACTGCACTGGAGTGCAGCGCTCCCTCAGTACTGCACTGGAGTGCAGCGCTCCCTCAGTACTGCACTGGAGTGTCAGCCTGGATTTTTGTGCTAAAGTCTCTGGAGGGGGACTTGAACCCACGACCTTTTGGCTCAAAGGCAAGGGTGTGACCCACTGAGCCACGGCTGACACTTGTTGATGAAGGTTGCTCGTAAATTTCAGATCATCTATGATTTGGGATGCACTGCCTGAAAGAGTGGTGGCAGCAGATTTAACAGTAACTTTCAAAAGGGAAGCGGATCGGAAACATTGCAGGACTTTGGGGAAAGAGCAGGGGGGGAGCGGGACTAATTGGAGAGCTCTTTCAAAGAGCCGGCACAGGCACGATGGGCCGAATGGCCTCCTTCTGTGCTGTATCATTCTATGATTCCAAGTTATAAGTTGTAAATGTAAGAGAATTAGGACAGGGTGCAGAAGAAACCTTTTTGCGCAGAGGGGCGAGAGATTGTGGAAAGCACTGGAACTAGCGGTTAACGCAGAAAGCACTCCAACATTTAAGAATTGGTGAGATAAATGATTGAAGGAAAGGGGAATAAAGGGAGCAGGGCGGGAACATGGGATTAGGATGGCCGCTCGTACGGCAGATAAACACCAGCACGGACTGGTTGGACCAAATGGCCTGCTTCTGTCATTCCAGAGCTCAAGAGCAGCAGAGGAAGGGTTAACTTAAAGAAGTAAAATCCGCAAAGGACTGCATCATTGTTCAAGTTTGATGGGGGGGGGGAGTTGTGAATAAATAAATGTCTTGAGTTTAATCATGTTGTGTAAGTAGAAATTCTATAGTAACAGTAAGTACTATTGTGGAAAGAAGGGGAATTAGTGTATGACGTCAGCATATTGTCCAAACTGACCAATTTCACCCTCAATATGGATTCGGTATCAGATGGTTTATTGTTAGTGTCCGACCTGATGAAAACCTCCAAGAGTTAATTGTTTAGCACCTGAACTATCTCCTGCTCAAATCTCTGGAGGGGGACTTGAACCCACAACCTATTCTGACTCAGAGGAGTCCTGCTACCACTGAGCCCCATCTACAGGTCCAGGCTGAGCATAAGAATTAGGAGCAGGAATAGGCCATGTGGCTCCTCGAGCCATTCAATAAGATCATGGCTGATCTTCGAACTCCACTCCACTTTACCGCCCGATCTCCGTAACCCTTGATTCCCCTATTCAATGTTTGTTGTGTGCTAATTTGATGTTTGTACTGTTGGTGTGGCCTCAACTAAGCCATTTCGGTGATGGCATAAAAGATGTTGTTTTAATCATCCCCCAGCTAACCCCTGAGTCTAAGTGTGTGGAGAGAAAGAGCAAGCAAGAGAGAGAGAGAGAGAGAGAGAGAGAGAGAGATGGAAAGAAAGAAAGACTTGTATTTCTATAGCGCCTTTCACGACACCGGACGGCTCAAAGTGCTTTACAGCCAATGAAGTACACTTGAAGTGTAGTCACTGTTGCGATGTAGGAAACGGGGCAGCCCATTTGCGCACAGCAAGGTCCCACAAACAGCAATGTGATAATGACCAGATAACCTATTTTAGTGATGTTGATTGAGGGATAAATATTGGCCCCAGGAAACCGGGGGGATAACTCCGCTGCTCTTCTTCAAAATAGCGCCGTGGGATCTTTGACATCCACCCGAGAGAGCAGACGGGGCCTCGGTTTAACGTCTCATCCAAAAGACGGCCCCTCTGACAGTGCGCACTCCCTCAGCACTGCACTGGAGTGTCAGGCTAGCTTTTATGTGCTCAAGTCCCTGGAGTGGGACTTGAACCAACAACCTTCTTGAACTTAGAGGTGAGTGTGCTACCCACTGAGCCACGGCTGAGAGAGAAAGAAACTGTATATTTATAAAGAAAGGTAATAGAACAGCTACAGAAACACAATGCCCAGTATCTGTGTGGAAATGATCGGTTTCAAAGCGCACAAAGAGAAACTTCCTCTCCCGTCTGACAAGGGCAAGTGTGTATGATGTCAGCACATTGTCCAAACTGACACCCGACTGCTGAATTCTCCCAGTATCGCCCTGGCTAACCGTCCCTTCCTCTTTCAACCAGGACCACCTAAAGCAGATTGATTGACTACCATTGTTATTTGTGAGTTTCACAATTGCCTCGTAAAAACGCCTTTTAGTTTCTGCGGGCCTCTATTTGCACGTTCTTTTGTCCCTTTAATGTCTCTTTAAAAAAAGAAAGGACTCGCATTTATATATTTTTTTATTATTCATTTCTGGGATGTGGGCGTGCCAGCATTTATTGCCCATCCCTAATCGCCCTCGAGAAGGTGGTGGTGAGCTGCCTTCTTGAGCCTCTGCAGTCCGTGTGGTAAATATAGAGGGCCTTTCACGACCTCGGGACTTTTCAAAGCGCTTTACAGTCAATTAATTACTTTTGAAGTGGAGTCACTGTTGTCATGTGGGATACACGGCAGCCAATTTGCGCACAGCAAGCTCCCACAAACAGCAATGTGATAATGACCAGATCATCTGCTTTTAGTGATGTTGGTTGAGGGATAAATATTGGCCAGGACACCGGGGATAACTCCCCCTGCTCTTCTTCCAAATAGCGCCGCGGGATCTTTTATGTCCACCTCTCAGCGTTCTAAAATGACCAGGAATGCTGCACTTCTGCTATGAAATTATATATTTCTCTGTATGCATAGTGGTGCTCACAGGAAAAATGGGTTCAAGTCCCACCCACATAGGGTGGTGGATGCAGGTCAATAGTAGCCTTCAAAAGGGAATTGGATAAATACTTGAAGGAGAAACCAGTGTCCTGATCTGGCAATTACAATGGCATGAGGGCAGAGCTGGCTAAAGTGGACTGGAAAAATAAATTAAAGGATACGACAGTTGAAATGCAGTGGTGGACATTTAAGGAGATATTTCATAACTCTCAACAAAAATATATTCCAGTGAGAAAGAAAGATTTGAAGAGAAGGGAGCACCATCCGTGGCTAACTAAGGAAGTAAAGGATGGTATCAAATTGAAAACGAAGGCATACAATTTTGCCAAGATTGGTGGGAGACCAGAGGATTGGGAAATTTAAAAAAACCAGCAAAGGATATCTAAAAAAATAATAAAGAGAGAGAAGATGAATTATGAGAGTAAACTGGCAAGAAATATTAAAACAGATAGTAAGAGTATATAAAAAGGAAGAGGGTAGCTAAAGTAAACGTTGGTCCCTCAGAGGATGAGACTGGGGAATTAATAATGGGGAACGGGGAAATGGCAGAGACTCTGAACAAATATTTTGTATCTGTCTTCACGGTAGAAGACACTAACAACATCCCAGTAATGGATAATCAAGGGGCCACAGGGAGGGGGGAACTAAAGACAATCACTATCAATAAGGAAATAGTACTTGATAAAATAATGGGACTAAAAGACGACAAGTCCCCTGGGTCTTAAAAGAAGTGGCTGCAGAGATAGTGGATGCATTGGTTGCAATATACCAAAATTCCCTGGACTCTGGAGAGGTTCCAGCGGATTGGAAAACTGCAAATGTAACACCCCTTTTTAAGAAAGGAGGGAGACAGAAAGCAGGAAACTATAGCCTAACATCTGTCGTTGGGAAAATGCTGGAGTCCTTCATTAAGGAAGCAGTAGCAGGGCATTTGGAAAATCATAATGCAGTCAAGCAGAGTTTTGTGAAAGGGAAATCATGTTTAACAAATTTGCTGGAGTTCTTTGAGGATGTAATGAGCAGGGTGGACAAAGGTGAGCCAGTGGATGTGGTGTATTTGATTTCCAGAAGGCATTCGATAAGGTGCCACATAAGATAAGAGCTCACGGAGTTGGGGGTAATATATTAGCATGGATAGAGAATTGGCTAACTGACAGAAAGCAGAGAGTCGGGATAAATGGGTCATTTTCCGGTTGGCAAACGGTAACTAGAGGGATCGGTGCTGGGGCCTCAACTATTTACAATCTACATTAATGACTTGGATGAAGGGACCGAGTGTAATGTAGCCAAGTTTGCGGATGATACAAAGATGTGTGGGAAAGCAAGTTGTGCAGAGGACTCTAAGGGGTAAAAATTCAGTTGGTTGCGCCTCCCGTTAGCGCCTTAAGAGGGCGCTAATGGGGCGCAAAGCCGCTAACGCCCGGGCGCAGCGATGTTTGCGCCGCTCGGGAACTTAACTAGAGATTGTGCGGCGGCGCTAAACCTTACCGCTGCGACCACCTGCGCGCGCAGATTGTGACGTCATTCCATGGTGCAACGCCCTTGTGGCGCCCCGGAGCGGAAATTGAGTGGCGCCCCCTGCCTTACCGCCTGGCGCATCCAACGACCGGAAGACTGGAACGCTATCAATCGCTGTGGGGCTGGGGGGGGGCGCTATTTAAAGGGGGCCTCTTCCTGTCTTTTTCTGTGGTGGACATTTTTGCACCACTCGTTCTGAGAGAGAGAGAGAGATTCGGAGAGAGAGAAAGAGAGACTTCTGCATTGACTCAACGCTTTGTGAGGTAGTTTTGCCTACTGATCCTAACAGTTGGCCCCCCCCCCGCTTTAAGAACTGGCCGGCGCCAGTGTGTCTGTGTTCCCTCGCTAACTGGCAGCAGCTGCGCTGCGCTCGCGCTCTGAGTTAGCGCTTCACTGCTCGGCCTTTGCGCCTTAAGACAGGTGTGCAGCGCCTGATTTAGCGCTCCACTCACCTCCCGGGGCGGTAAAAGTGAAGTTTCCAGTCAGTGGCGATAATTAGCGCCAGGCGCTAATATTTGCGTCCAGACGATATTTGCGCCCCAAATGGGGCGCGACCTAATTTTTCCCCCTAAGAATCTGCAAAGGGATATAGACAGGCTAAGTGAGTGGGCAAACATTTGGCAGATGGAGTATAATGTGGGAAAGTGTGAGGTTATCCACTTTGGCAGGAAAAATAAAAAAGCAAATTATTATTTAAATGGAGAGAGATTACAAAATGCTACAGTTCAGAGGGACCTGGGGGGTCCTTGCATATGAAACACAAAAGTTAGTATGCAGGTACAGCAAGTAATTAAAAAGGCAAATGGAATGTTGGCCTTTATTGCAAGGGGGTTGGAGTATAAAAGCAGGGAAGTAATGCTACAACTGTACAGGGCATTGGTGAGACCACACCTTGAGTACTGCATACAGTTTTGGTCTCCTTATTTAAGGAAGGATAAACTTGCATTGGAGGCAGTTCAGAGACGATTCACTAAGTTAATTCCAGAGATGAGGAGGTTGACTTATGAAGAAAGGTTGAGCAGGCTGGGCCTATACTCATTGGAATTTAGAAGAATGAGAGGTGATCTTATTGAAAACATATAAGATACTGAGGGGGCTCGACAAGGTAGATGCAGAGAGGATGTTTCCCCTCGTGGCGAAATCTAGAACTCGGGGGCATAGTTTCAGAATAAAGGGTCGCCCCTTTAGAACTGAGATGAGGAGGAATTTCTTCTCTCAGAGGGTGGTGAATCTTTGGAATTCTCTGCCCCAGAGAGCTGTGGAGGCTGGGTCATTAAATACATTTAAGGTGGAGATAGACAGATTTTTGCAAGATAATGGAGTGAAGGGTTATGGGGAGTGGGCGGGGAAGTGGCTTTGAGCCCAAGATCAGCCATGATCTTATTGAATGGCGGAGCAGGCTCGAGGGGCCAAGTGGCCTATGCCTGCTCTATTTCTTATGTCTTATGTAGAAAAAATTGCAGGGATGTGGGGAAAGAGCGGGAGAGTGGGACTGACTGGATTGCTCTTCGAAAGAGCCGATGCAGACTTGATAGGCTGAGTGGCCTCCTGTGCTGTACAATTCTATGATTCTAAGATTCCAGAGACTTGAGTACAAAACTTAGGCAGAACACCTGCTTTTCTCTCTATTTTTATTCCAACCTTCGGTCTATTTATCTTTCAACCTCCAGTTCTCATGGCAGCTATACACGCCCCAAATGTCAATAAGTTTATTGAGGAGTTGTGTATTTCCAGCATTTTCTTTTTTTATTTCCCTAGTGCGTAAATCCATCTTCCATTGTGGTCTGTGGTGAGCTAGCTGGGGCACCGGTCGAGGTGCTGCCAAGTGACCTCGGTATCCTCGGTGTAGGGGGAGAAAACCCCACCAGGATCGCTGTTCAGGGACCTCTGATGATAAGTGCACGTGATCTGAGGACAAGACCTGGCTTGGCTAGGAGGCCTCTGAGTCAGAAGGTCGTGGAGTTCAAGTCCCACTCCAGAGACTTGAGCCCAAAAATCTAGGCTGATGCTCCCAGTGCAGTACTGAGGGGGCGCCGCACTGTCGGAGGGGCAGTACTGAGGGGGCGCCGCACTGTCAGAGGGGCAGTACTGAGGGGGCGCCGCACTGTCGGAGGGGCAGTACTGAGGGGGCGCCGCACTGTCAGAGGGGCAGTACTGAGGGGGCGCCGCACTGTCGGAGGGGCAGTACTGAGGGGGCGCCGCACTGTCGGAGGGGCAGTACTGAGGGGGCGCCGCACTGTCAGAGGGGCAGTACTGAGGGGGCGCCGCACTGTCGGAGGGGCAGTACTGAGGGGGCGCCGCACTGTGGGAGGGGCAGTACTGAGGAAGCGCTGCACTGTGGGAGGGGCAGTACTGAGGGAGCGCCGCACTGTCAGAGGGACAGTACTGAGGGAGTGCTGCACTGTCAGAGGGGCAGTACTGAGGCAGCGCCGCACTGTCGGAGGGGCAGTACTGAGGGAGTGCTGCACTGTCAGAGGGGCAGTACTGAGGGAGTGCTGCACTGTCGGAGGGGCAGTACTGAGGGAGCGCCGCACTGTCGGAGGGGCAGTACTGAGGGAGCGCCGCACTGTCAGAGGGACAGTACTGAGGGAGCGCTGCACTGTCGGAGGGGCAGTACTGAGGGAGTGCTGCACTGTCGGAGGGGCAGTACTGAGGGAGCGCCGCACTGTCAGAGGGACAGTACTGAGGGAGTGCTGCACTGTCAGAGGGGCAGTACTGAGGCAGCGCCGCACTGTCGGAGGGGCAGTACTGAGGGAGTGCTGCACTGTCAGAGGGGCAGTACTGAGGGAGGGCTGCACTGTCGGAGGGGCAGTACTGAGGGAGCGCCGCACTGTCAGAGGGACAGTACTGAGGGAGTGCTGCACTGTCAGAGGGGCAGTACTGAGGCAGCGCCGCACTGTCGGAGGGGCAGTACTGAGGGAGTGCTGCACTGTCAGAGGGGCAGTACTGAGGGAGCGCTGCACTGTCGGAGGGGCAGTACTGAGGGAGTGCTGCACTGTCGGAGGGACAGTACTGAGGGAGCGCCGCACTGTCGGAGGCGCAGTACTGAGGAAGCGCTGCACTGTCGGAGGGGCAGTACTGAGGGAGCGCTGCACTGTCGGAGGGGCAGTACTGAGGGAGCGCCGCACTGTCGTAGGGGCAGTACTGAGGGAGCGCTGCACTGTCGGAGGTGCCTTCCTTCAGATGAGGCCCCGTCTGCTCTCTCAGGTGGATGTAAAAGATCCCACGGCATTCTTTCGATGAAGAGCAGGGGGGTTATCCCCTGTGTCCTGGGGCCAATATTTATCCCTCAACCAACATCACTAAAAACAGATTAGCTGGTCATTATCACATTGCTGTTTGTGGGAGCTTGCTGTGTGCAAATTGGCTGCCGCGTTTCTCTACATTACAACAGTGACTACACTTTAAAAAGTACTTCATCGGCTGTAAAGCGCTTTGGGACGTCCTGAGGTCATTTAAGGCGCTAGAGAAATGCGATTCTTTCTTTATTTGCTATCGTATTCTCCATTAGTTGCAGTCAATAAAGTGAGAGATGTTGCCCTCTAGTGGGTATCTTGTGCTTATGTTATGTTATTCTCCAAAAAAGAAACAATAACCAGATTTAAAATGGTTTTAAACAACTTCACATTCAACAGATTATTGTCACCTTATAACTTCCATCTTGCAGACTGACAACTCCAGTCTAGATTTAACCAATTACTTAGTTGAAATATCAAAACTTAAGGGAACATCTCTAAATTCAGAGGGACCTGGGTGTCCTTGTACACCAATCGCTGAAAGTTAACATGCAGGTACAGCAAGCAATTAGGAAAGCAAATGGTATGTTGGCCTTTATTACAAGAGGATTTGAGTATAAGAGTAAAGACGTCTTACTGCAATTATATAGGGCCCTGGTGAGACCACACCTGAGTATTGTGTACAGTTTTGGTCTCCTTACCTAAGGAAGGATATACTTGCCACAGAGGAGTACAACGAAGGTTCACCAGACTGGTTCCTGGGATGGGGGGGTTGTCCTATGAGGAGAGATTGAGTAGACTAGGCCTATAGAGTTTAGAAGAATGAGAGGTGATCTCATTGAAACATACAAAATTCTTACAGGGCTTGACAGAGTAGGTGCAGGGAGGATGATTCCCCTGGCTGGGGAGTCTAGAACTAGGGGTCACAGTCTCAGAATAAGGGGTTGGCCATTTAGGACTGAGATGAGGAGAAGTTTCTTCACTCAGAGGGTGGTGAATCTTTGGAATTCTCTACCCCAGAGGGCTGTGGAGGCTCAGTCGTTGAGTATATTCAAAAAGAAAAAAGAAAGACTTGCATTTCTATAGTGCTTTTCACGACTATCGGACGTCTCAAAGTGATTTACAGCCAATGAAGTTCTGTTTGAAGTGTAGTCACTGTTGTAATGTAGGAAACGCGGCAGCCAATTTGCGCACAGCAAGCTCCCACAAACAGCAATGTGATAATGACCAGATAATCTGTTTAGTGATGTTGGTTGAGGGAAAAATATTGGCCAGGACACCAGGGATAACTCCCCTGCTCTTCTTCGAAATAGTGCCATGGGATCTTTTACATCCACCTGAGAGGGCAGACGGGGGCCTCGGTTTAATGTCTCATCCAAAAGACGGCACCTCCGACGGTGCCGCACTCCCTCAGAACTGCACTGGAGTGTCAGCCTGGATTTTTGTGCTCAAGTCCCTGGGGTGGGAATTAAACCCACAACCTTCTGACTCAGAGGCGAGGGTGCTGCCCACTAAGCCACTGCTGACAGACAGAGATCGATAGATTTTTGGATATTAAGGGAATCCAGGGATACAGGGATAGTGCAGGAAAGTGGAGATGAGGTCGAAGATCAGCCACGATCTTATTGAATGGCGGAGCAGGCTCGAGGGGCCGACTCCTGCTCCTATTTCTTATGTAACCTAATCTATCATCACATCTTCCTTCCAAATAAATATATTTTTTGATGGTACCCTCTTTTTAATTTCCACACATTAGAAGTCCTGTAATATATACACCTACATTGTTATCGAGTCTCTTTACCTAGTGAAACTAATAATGAAACTAATAGCTGCATCTAAACACTTTTTCACATGTCTCTATGGTTTCACCAATCCCAATATGCCAAGTTGTGCTTGGAGCATAGGTTGGAGAATCAGCACCGTGGACCTTATCTTCACCCTGTGCTCCCTTCAAACATGACTCCCCACTCAGAGTGGGGGATCACTGAAATGACCCTCATAAATCCGTCAAACATTTAATCTCACATTTAGATCTTCTTGCTCCAGCAATCCCACTTGGTGGTAGAGCTAGCCTTAAATAGAACTTACCGCACAGAAACAGGCCATTCGGCCCAACTGGTCCGTGCCGGTGTTTCTGCTCCACACGAGCCTCCTCCCACCCCTCTTCATCTCGCCCATCAGCATAACCTTCTATTCCTCTCTCCCTCATGTGTTTATCTGGCTTCCCCTTAAATGCCTCTATGCTCTTCGCCTCACCTACTCCCTGTGGTAGCGAGTTCCATATTCTCACCACTCTCTGGGTAAAGACGTTTCGTCTGAATTCCCTATTGGATTTATTAGTGACTATCTTATGTTTATAGTGCTTAGTTTTGGACTCCCCCACAAGTGGAAACATCTTCTCTACGTCTACCCTCTCAAACCCCTTCATAATAGTAAAGACCTCTATCAGGTCACCCCTCCAGGTGAAACAGCGATTTACTTGTACTTCTTGCAATTTAGCATACTATATTCGCTGCTCACGATGTGGTCTCCTCTACATTGGGGAGAGCAAACGCAGATTGGGTGACCGCTTTGCGGAACACCTCCGTTCAGTCCGTAAGGGGGACCCCGAGCTCCCGGTGGCCTGTCACTTCAATTCACCGCTTCACTCCCACTCAGACCTCACCGTCCTCGGCCTTTTACACTGTTCCACGGAAGCTCAGCGTAAGCTCGAGGAACAGCACCTCATCTTTCGATTAGGCACGCTACAGCCCTCTGGACTCAACATAGAGTTCAACAATTTCAGATTATAACCTCGGCCCCTATCACATATATATATATATATTTTTTTATCCACACTTTTGTTTGGCCTTTTTTTCTTCCCTCCCACATGGCAGCTGTCCTTCATTCTGCCAGCGCAATTCACACTTCATCTAGAGCCATCCTTTGTTCCTTAACCTGTCCCATTACCACCTCCTCTTGCCTTGAATATCTCTTAATGTCTCTTAACCTATGTTTCTATGTATGTTTCTATGTTTCTAACCTCTCCTGCCTTCTATCCTATCACTGACCTTCCCTTTTGTTCTTTCATCCCCTCCTCCTTTTCCCAGCCCCTAAACTTGCTTTAAAATCTATTCCATTTCCTGCTTTTTTCCAGTTCTGACGAAAGGTCTTCGACCTGAAACATTAATTCTGTTTCTCTCTTCACGGATGCTGCCTGGCCTGCTGAGTTTTTCCAGTGTTTTCTGTTGCTATTTCACCCCTCCGTCTTCTTGTTTCTGGATAAAAAAGCCCCAGCCTGTTCAGCCTTTCCTGCTAAGCATACCCTCTCAGTTCTGGTATCATCCTTGTGAATCTTTTTTCTTGCACCTTCTCCAGTGCCTCTATATCCTTTTGATAATATGGAGACCAGAACCCTGCACAGTACTCTAAGTGTGGTCCAACCAAGGTTCTCTACAAGTTTAACACACCTTCTCCGGTCACTGATTGGTCAGATGGTACAGATGACCTCTGCCCCCCACCCTCCCCTGGCTCAGATACTATGGTCTCTCTATCCTCATTAAGTTCTTCAGGAGTCCTCATTTAACTCTCTGATCATGTCTAAACAATGGCCTATTATCCTGTTTTTGTCCAGTATGACCTCGGACACACTTTTCTTCCTTGACAGGATCTTTCTGTGTGATCAAAACATGGAACGTTGCAGCAAGTTGCACTTGCATAAAAAGAAAAGACTTGCATTTCTGTAGCGCCTTCCCCAACCTCAAGACAGCCCAAAGCTCTTTACAGCCACTTTCAAATCAACGAAGGCGACAATTTGCACACAGCAAGCTCCCACAAACAGCAATGTGATAATGACCAGATAATCTGTTTTTTTTTTAGTAATGTTGATTGAGGGATAAATGTTGGTCCCAGGACACTGGGGATAACTCCCCTGCTCTTCTTCAAAATACGGCCGAGGGATCTTTTACGTCCAACTGAGAGAGCAGACAGACGGAGCCTCGGTTTGGCACCTCTGATGGTGCGGCACTGTCTCGGTACTGCACTGAATTGTCAGCCTAGATTTTCGTGTTCAAGTCTCTGGAGTGGGCACTTGGAACCCAGAACCTTCTGACTCAGAGGCGAGAGTGCTACCAACTGAGCCATGATGGCTGACACTATATATAAGCATAGCACCCTTAATGTAGGAAAATGTCCCACGGCATTTCATAAGAGGCGTAATCAGACAAGAATGGATGCCAAGCCAAAGGAGCAGATATAACATGGGGTAGACTAAAAGCTTGGTCAAAGAGTTGGATTTTGAGGAGGGTCTTAAAGGAGAAGAGGGAGTTGAAGAATCTTAGGGGAGGAATTCTACACCATAGGCCCTAGACGGCTGAAAGCGTGTCTGACAATGGTGGAGTGAAGGGGATGCACAAGAGGACTGCAGAGGTTTTGCGAGGTTGTAGGGCTAGAGGAGGTTACACAGGTGGGGAGAGGAGAGGCCATGAAGAGATTTAAATATTCATTAGATCCAGAGCATTACTTCAAATTCAAATTATTTAAGGAAAAGGGGACATGGATTCAAACGTCTGGAAAACAACCTTAGGACAGATGTCAAGCCAGTAATTATTGGTGCTGGACTAGTAACCCAGAGATTGAGAGGTCAAATCCCACCATGACTAGTGTGGAATTGAACTCAAGGAATCTGGTTAAGTTGTGGGCTGGCACCTGGAAATAAAATCTTAAAAAACGCAACTGGCTCATGAATGTCCTAGGTCACTCCTACCTGGTGTGGCCTACAGGTGACTCCAGTCCCACACCACCTTCGTGTTGAACCGGTGGTCACAGCCTGGTTGGCGGTACGTACTGTTGCTGTACTAAGCTCCAGAGGCTCACCACCACCTTCTCGAGGGCAACTTGGGATGGGCAATAAATGCCGGCCTTGCCAGTGAAGGCCCACATCCCGAATATGAATAGGTAAAGGTTTGTCTCCTGTAATGGTAGGGTCTCCATCTGAGCGTGGAGCATTCTTTACAATGGTCACCTTTTGTTTAAGTCTGTTCTCTCGGGTTTAACTCCACAGTACGTGTTTGATGTCAAAAAGGATATGGATGAAGTGCTGATGTGCCTGCAGCAGAAAGATGTCCGTTACTCCCGAAAGCAGATCAAGGGCGAGAAGCTCTCCATGGGCTTCGAGGTGTACAGGGTAAGTTCACCTGAGCAAGCAGTCGAGCTCTCTCGATGGTGAGGAATCCTGGGGTGAAACATCTCCCGTGGGTTTTGGAACAAGGCGTAAAGGTGCCACGTGGCATTGTTCCCACTGCAGACCCCGGTGGCCGGGTAGATGCCAGCTGGGCAGGGCGGAGAGGCACTGGTGTAAATTGGGTCACGCTGGCAGCGTATGGTGAATGCGCTGGTGATTTTCGTGTTGTACCCGAGATCTTTTCAATGTCCTTGAGTAACGATACTTTGCCGCTTTGAGCTTCAAATGATTGGCACGGGTAATTACAAGTTCTGAATGGTCTCTCGGGGCTAATGGTACTCCAGCTTTAATCTGGAGTTGTGCTGTGAGCCTTACCAGAGGATAGACCAACCATGGGGGAATAGCAGGCATTATTTGCACAAGTGAGTGACAATTCACAACGGGGGTGTGGACGTGTAGGGGGGTGGGGGGGGGAAGAGGAGAGAGAGAACAAAAATGAGCTATGATTGGCTCTCTCAGAATTGCCTAACCCCTCCATCCCGCTGGCTACAAACATTTCCAGGAGTTGTGTTCTGAGAAGGGGGGTGATGTGTGCCGATTGTGAATTGTAACATGTCATTGTTGTGCCCATTGCCAAGGGGGTGGATGTGGGCATATGCCCAGCTGTCCGATGCACAGCAAGATCGCTCCAGTAGAGTCCAGTTTCCAATGCCAAAGTGCCCAAATTAGACAATCAGCCAATCGGATGAAACCCAAGATGGGTGATGTACCAGTATTTTGCCACCAAGTGTCACAGATAAATCTCCTAATGTTACGTGACATACTAAAGATAGCCCGATCCACAAGGGGTGATGATGCTGGGCATTTCAGGCATCCATTGTCAACACTGAGCACTGCCAGGCTGGGTGTAGCATGGTTGGATGCAAAGTAAAGCTACCTCTACTCTCCCCTCAGTCCTAACCTCAGAAGAGTGCTCCCTACTGGATCAGTACGAGACCTTTCTCATTTCGCACTCCAGCCCTCGTGTGGCTTTTTTGAGTGAGGTTGATAAATAAATCCAAAAGCCAGACATGATGAATGGTTGAGGTAGTAGAGGGAATGGTGGCCCCAGCAAGAATCCGCACTTTCAAGGAAAAATAAATTGGCAAAAAGAGAAAGGTGGCATTAGGATGCCAGTGTCGATAACAAGGCCTGACTCCAAATAATGAGACCGACTCCAAACTGTATTCATATTTTATTTCTATCTGGACTGTAATCTTCATATAAAATACACTTCATTGTTATGAAAACATCTTAATATGCTATAGTTCTGTAGAAAGTCAAGACAGGATTGGGGTGTGATTGGCAGATGCTAGGTTCATGCAGAGGAGGACGATGCAAGAATGCAGCTGAGACGCATCTATACAAGGTCTGGTCGCTCAGGGCAAAGCTGAAGCAGTAATGTGCGGAATCTCACTGTGAGGAGCCAGAATGGGCAGTGCCCTCCACTGCAATTCAAGGACGTCCCATTACTCACAACCCTGGGCCGGCCATTCTTGCCCCAGTAACCTTTCGTTGAGGCCACTGTCAGATATTCTCTCCACAGTAGGCTCCTGATTTCAAAAGGTGCCAATCCTAAAGTGCAGCAGCCAAGGCCAAAGCTGAATACTTTTCCCCATTGGAAGACCCGAGAGTTCCACTGCAACTGTAAGATCCTGTAGCTTTAACAGGGGCCTTTCGCTTCCTCTAGGGATGCTGGGATGGTCCTCCTCGCTTTGATCTCGGGCAGCAAGAGGAGAGGGGGAAGCAACTCGGAATCCCACCTCCCGATGATTATGGGTTGGCTACATATGGAACCAGAGACACACGGGAGAACTGGGCCCGCCAATGGCCACCGGTGAAAGGGAGGCTGGGGCCGCAAGTGGTCTCCAGGCTACCCGGCAAATACGGTTGGTTAGGTGTCAGCCTTTCCCAACTCCCCACCAACACCGCCCCCCCCTCCCTCTCTGCCAATTCTGGCTCCATTCAATGGATTTAACAAAGCTGAATACAGTTACTTGATTTCAAATCATAAAAAAATCTAAATGGTTGCGACCAAACAGCCAGAAACAGTCTTTACAACAAATAAGATCTCAACTGTATGATGGATGAGCCAGGGACTTGGCCTACAATCCCCGAGGGAGGGCCCAAACTGCAGAGGAATTAAGAAGGTAGCTGCAGTGCTGACATTCTGCCGCCAGGTGTCACCCTTACTGGCCCAAGTGCATTTTGGCCGGGAATTTCCCTGGGATTTGCTCCCGCTCCACCGACGTAACTTCGCCGGAAAACAGGAGCAGTCCGAGGAAATTCACGGCTTTTTTTCCCGGGGGGCGGGGGATGGGGGTGGGTTTAATCACCCCTTACTGGTCTACCCAAAGTCTCTATCTTGTGCAGAGTCCAGAGTCTGGGCAGAGGACAGGGCAAGGGTTGGGAGCCACAGATAGAGGTCCAACAAAAAGCAAACGATATATCTTCACAAGGTCTCCAACATCATGAAATACACAGAAGTGGGGGAATTTTTTTTTTTAAAGCAGTGTTTTATTACCTGGTTTTCATTTATAGAGGTCAAAACTAGAATGTTTATTCTCCAATTTAATGACTGTAAATCTACTTTTTTTTTTCTCTCTGCTTCAGAAAACCATTCCAGAACCACAAAGCAACTGTTGTGTCGGATGGAGATCAAGTCTTTCCCATTCGTTGAGGTTCAGACGTCCGTTCCCCCAGCCTAGTCTCATCCACTGCAGCTCACAACCACCATCAACCACCCACCCCACCTCAACGGTACCCACTTGTGGCCAGCCACCAGGAGGCGCGAGAGACCATCCCGGGCACGGCTCCCCCCTCTGGTGGGAGGCCTTTCTCTGCCTCTGCTTGGCCTCAGCAAAGAAAGGAAAGGTTCAACGGTACCAGAAGGGGGCCCCTCGGACGAAGGTTGCCAACCCTCCAGGATACTGCTGCGAGCAACCCAAGAGAGAAATCATTGGGGCAATAAAAAATAAAAATTGTGCTTTTTTTGGGGGGAAAAAAAAACCTTTGAACGCTTTTGTTTTTTAGTTGTAAAAATCAGACATGGGTAAAAAAAAAAAGGCGGTTTGACTGACAAGTCAAGAATCATCCAATAGGATAATGAAGAGCCTATTTGCTTCCCGATTGGCTGTGGGAAGGCGGGACACCCGCGAGGGTGGACATGTCGGACAACTAATGGCGGGAGCGGGGGGGGATGGGGGGGGGCGGTTGGAGGCAGGAAGTCATGTGATGACGACCCCCTCTCCCAAGAATACGTCCATCCAGAGTTGGCAACCCGACCCGACCCAGGACAGATAGGCCGCTCCCTCCCGCAGATGTTTTGCTGGCCAGCTGGGATGTGTTAGGGGGAATTAAATATGTGGGGTTACGGGGGTAGGGTGGGATATGTGAACTGTGGGGATTAAAGCAGGGACAGGGTACTGGATTTGGATGATCAGCCATGATCGTATTGAATGGTGGAGCAGGCTCGACGGGCCGAATGGCCTACTCCTGCTCCTAGATTCTATGTTCTATGTCTATGTTTAACCCGGTGGGCCTGCAGTGAGGCTTCTCGTGGCGCCGGAGAGTTTCGAACCATTCCCAGCCAAGACGGGGAAACGACAAGCGGGCCTTTTTAAAATATGGTTCTCCATCCTGATACAATATATTACATACACTGTGAACCTGGACAGTCGCTAGTCATCTTCAAGAAAACAAATTTTTCCAGTTGCACAACATTTTTTTAAAAATTGGTCCCAAGTGACACTTGCTGTGATTTGGTCAGTCAGGCGTCCCGACATAGATGGAAACCAACCTTCCCGCGGCCACGTGCGCGGCGGTCTGGAGGTCCCGCGCAGGCCACATGCGCGGCGGTCTGGAGGTCCCGCGCAGGCCACGTGCGCGGCGGTCTGGAGGTCCCGCGCAGGCCACGTGCGCGGCGGTCTGGAGGTCCCGCGCAGGACGCCCACCGGCGGTTCAACCGGGAATAACCACCGCAAGATTTGAATGGGCCTCGCGCACGAAAAAGAACAAAATTACAGGGAACATTGATGGAAGCCCATCACTCTTCTCAACAGTTTATTCAAACCATGTCACGGTGGAAACCCAAAAACAGGTAGGTTCAATTCTGCCCAGCGTGGCACATCCCACTTACTTAAACCTTTGCCGAGCTATCGACCCTCTCGTGGTACGTAAGCACAATTTTATGTATAGGTCATTATATACAGGGCACTAGAAACAGTGAATGAACGCGGAAAGAGTTTTCCCAGTTTTGTTGAGGTGGATTTGGTTTTGTTTTGTTTTTGGCACATTGCTGAGCAGCAGAACCTTGTTCCAACCTCGCCGCTCCTGGGACTCAGCATCAAGCATTCCCGGGTCAACTGAAACACAGGTCAACTGCAGAATAAAGCTTCATTCGCTCCACCTGCAACAACAAGGACTCCCTCTGCTGCGCGGATACGGTATATCTATTCCCCCGACAAGGGATCGGAGTGAGAATGCATCAGCAAGCCCGCAATCGAGAACCCCGGCCTTCGAAAGAGGGACGGGCCACCCGAGAGAACACACAAGTTATATCTCCACTTAACATAAGAAATAGGAGCTGGAGTCGGCCATTTGGCCCCTCGAGCCTGCTCCGCCATTCAATAAGATCATGGCTGATCTTCTACCTCATCTCCACTTTCCTGCACTATCCCCATATCCCTTGATTCCCTTAATATCCAAAAATCTATCGATCTCAGTCTTGAATATACTCAACGACTGAGCCTCCACAGCCCTCTGGGGCAGAGAATTCCAAAGATTCACCGCCCTCTGAGTGAAAAAATTTCTCCTCATCGCAGTCCTAAATGGCCGACCCCTTATTCTGAGACTGTGACCCCCCTGGTTCTAGACTCGCCAGCCAGGGGAAACATCCTCCCTACATCTACCCTGTAAGAATTTTGTATGTTTCTTGGAGGGGGTGCAGTGCAGATTTACCAGTATGATACCGAGGTCTTCGCCCCTCCCTATCTCTGAAACCTCCCCCAGCCCTGCAACCCTCCGAGATCTCTGCGCTCCTCCAGATTCTGGCCTCTTCCGCATCCCCGATTTTAATCGCTCCACCATTGGCAGCCGTGCCTTCAGCTGCCCGGGCCCTAAGCTCTGGAATTCCCTCCCTAAACCTCTCCGCCTCGCTACCTCTCTCTCCTCCTTAAAACCTACTTGCTTTAATATCTCTTTATGTGGCGCAGTGTCAAATTTTGTCCGATCGCGCTCCTGTGAAGCACCTTGGGATGCTTTACTATGTTAAAGGCGCTATATAAATGCAAGTTGTTGTTGTTATATTATGAGGACAGGCTGCACAGACTGGGCTTGTATTCCCTGAGTCCTGAAGATTGAGAGATGATCTGATCAAAGTATTTAAAATGTTAAAAGAATTCGACAAAGGTGTTCAAAATTACGAGAGGTTTTGAGAGATTAAATAAGGAGAAACTGTTTCCAGTGGCAGGTGGGTCGGTAACCAGAGGAACACAGATTTAAGATAATTGGCAAAAGAGCCAGAGGGGAGATGGAGAGACTTTTTTTCTTAAGAATCACAGCGAGTTGTTGTGATCTGGAATGCGCTGCCTGAAAGGGCGGCGGAAGCAGATTCAATAGTAACTTATAATAGCTGAATGGCCTCCTTCAGTGCTTTATCATTCTATGATTCTATGATAGGGTACAGAGAAACTATTTCCTCTGGTGGGGAAATCAAGAACGAGGGGACATAATCTTAAAATTAGAGCGAGATCATGCAGGAGTGAAATCAGGAAGCACTTCTTCACACAAAGGGTAATGGAAATGTGGAACTCTCTCCCCCAAAAGGCTGTGGATGATGAGGGTGAATTGGAGCTTTCAAGACTGATGTCGATAGATTTTTGTTAGACAAGGGTATCAAGGGATATGGAGCTAAAGCAAGTAAATGGGAGTTGAGGTACGGATCAGCCATGATCTAAATGAATGGCGGAGCAGGCTTGAGGGGCCGAATGGCCTCCTCCCGTGTCCCACTAGGCACTAATACAAAAGCAAAATACTGCGGGATGCTGGAAATCTGAAATAAAAACAGAAAATGCTGGGAATGCTCAGCAGGTCAGGCAGCGTCTGTGGAGAGAGAAACAGAGTCAACGTTTCAGGTCGATGACCCTTCGTCAGAACTTCTGACGAAAGATCATCGACCTGAAACGTTAACTCTGTCTCTCTCCCCACAGATGCTGCCTGACCTGCTGAGTATTCCCAGCATTTTCTGTTTTTATCCCTCTAGGCACTCTCCTGAGCTGGAGATTAGGCCTCTTCAGATCAGAGGAAGCTTGACTCTGCATCTAACCCACCTTGTACCTGACCTAGGAAGGCTTGATGTTGGCACTGGAGATGCATGAAGTTAGAAGGGTGTTCCATTGCTCAGTACTTGGGACAGATAACCAGGCTTTTGGGCCTTTTACAAAGAAAGATTGGCTTACAAACTCAATGGTGCCAGAATTAAAGATTTATTGTAATTCACCATTATTTTGGCACTGAAAATATATGGTGTAGAAATCTTGAACTCTGGGTTTAATAGCTCTGCACCCGCTGGTCCCAAAGTTCAAGGGCAGTTGCTACCCCGGATTTATTTTAATGCTGCTTTTTAATTAATTTTTCCTCCTTCATTTTTAGCAATTCTTACAGAAATTACCTGGCAACAACCCTGCGGTTGACAGGGGCAACCAGGCCTTAAAAGCAACTGAAGCCTTGCTCTGCCCCACCCAAGAAATAAAAAGACATCACAGCCCCTTTTTTTTTTAATTGCGACAGGGCTTGGCTTGTGCTGCCTCAGTCTCTAACCCCCCCCCCCCCACCCCGACCAGCCCCCCCCCCCCCATTAAAAATAAGTTAACTTCTTAGTGTCTTAGCAGTGACACTTCCCCTTTCCCCTCCTCCTCCGCCCACATTACCCTCGCAAACACTTTCCAACAACGATCACTGGGCAGCAATCCGGATTGGGATCCCGCACGGCTGGGATTTTCCCGTCCCTAACCCAGGAGCGTTGAGGCGAAGTGTTGGCCGACTACCTCAGACCAGGAATACAGAGCGGAGGCCCCTATTAATCCCAGGAGTGGTTTGAAACCAGATTATGGCTTGTAAACAATCCAACTCCGGGTGGGGGCAGGGAATGAGGGGTTTGTGCACGGATTTGCAAGTTCACAAGATGCTAATTTTGAACAATTATTCTGGAATAAGCCTCCATAAACACAGTCATTGCACAAAATCATTTCACCATCTCAACCAAAGGTTGCCATGGACACCACAAGTCCGTCACTAAGGACATTCCTTCCCTTATAATTGGCACAAAAAACCTCCTTCCATTGATAAAAACATCTAAAATAACGCGTTAAAAAAATAAACCAATGTTAAGGTTTACTTAAAAATACTAAACTATTTCTTCCATAAAGTCGATTTAAAATGCGATCGTGCAAATGGAGACAATCCGCTCAAAAGGCGCACCCATGAAAAATGGCCTGCGGGTCGCAAAATGGCTTCCCCGTGACCTTGTGGTCCCAACGAGCAGCCCTACCCCAAGTGTTACTGACTCAGGGCTAAGTAAGAGAGGAGGAGCCAAGGCCCACAACACAAGACACTAACAAGGTTGAAAAGAGCGAGAGAGAGAGAGAAAACAGGAGTGAATCCGGATTCAGTGGAGTAGTCAACGCCAAGATTGGGTTTTGAAGGGAGGAGTGCCACTGGGAAAGCAATGAGCTGGAAGAGGAGGGTGTGCGACAGGAGTTGTCGCGGGGAAGAGGAAGCGTGCATACTGCAGTGTATGTAAACTCGGAAGTGAAATTTTAAAAAGAGAGCGTGTGGTCCTCAGGCAGAGAATTGAATTACCGTCTGGTTAACGGCGGTTACGGAATTGGAAAAGATCGCATGATTATGACTGGTCAATGAAACTGGTCAAAATGTTCATGTTCATCTAAGCCCAACAGGTTACTCTTTACGGTGAGCCTGGAACATGACTGTTGGCAGGTTCTTCTTCTTAGGCAGTCCCTCGGAACCGAGGATGACTTGGTTCCACACTAAAAATGAGTTCTCAGGTGACTGATGAGTCCAATGCGGGACCTACAGTCCCTGTCACAGGTGGGGCAGACGGTGGTTGAAGGGGCGGGTGGGTGGGGTGCTTGGGTTGACGTGCGCTCCTTCCGCTGTTAAAGGGTGGAAGATGCCTGTGCGTGAATTCTTTTAACGTGGGGTGGTCGATGCACACGAGCTACCACACGGGCTTGACAGAGCAAGGTCTTGGTCCAATGGCAAGGGGATCCAAGAAACCCAGGCAGAGAGGACCTGCGGGAAGGAGGGAGGAGGACAGTAGGAGTATGTTTGTGTGTGTGTGTGTGTGTGTGTGTGTGTGTAGCAGAGCCTGGTCTCCAATCGCAGGTTAGACAACTGTTTGTGGAGGTGGGGCCGAGGAGGGTGGGGGGGAAAGAAGAGAGGGGAGCGAGAGAAAGAGAGAGAGAAAAAAGAGAAGTAAGAGCTGAGCCTCATCCTGATCCCATTTAGGTGGGCCAAGATGTACATTGTCTACCAGGAGAGTTACTGGATAATGATGGTGATCGGGAACGGATTGATTTTCTTTACTCCCTCCCCACCCCTCCCCTCCCCTTCCCAATGGTGATGGTGGGGGGGGGGGGGGGGGGGGAGGGGTGGAGGGGGCAGGTGGAGGGTTAAGTCTAACAATAGAATCCCTCTGGCTGAGTTTCGATAACTCAGCACAGGGCAGAGCTCAAGCCTGGCCTTCATGTCTCAGCATCAAGGTAACCGAGTCATCGAGCGAGCGGGTATCTCTTTAGGAATTAGTGTCAGTCTAGCAAAACAGCATCGGGGAGCGCGTTAAAGTGTTCTTTTGTAGGGGGGGGCGGGGGGGGGGGGAGGGTGAAGGGGACAAGGGAAGTCAGGCAGAAATTTGTGGAATAAGGGTAGGCCGCTGAAAGACTCCCAGTATCAAGGACTCCAAAAGGGGAAGGGTTTAAGGAGTATGGCGAGAAGATAGTAGGTAGGGGGCAGGTTTGGGCCCCCCAAGGGCCTTCTCCCGTTCCTAAAATTTCTTATCTGCAGATCCTGGTGGACCTGGTCGAACCCTGACTCGATTGCCTCATCTTTCGGACGGCGACGAGTGTTCCAGAGGTTAGATGCCGGCTAGCTCATTGCTGCTGCTGATTTTCAGATTGATGGTCCCGGGTAGGTCGTTGCCTTGGTGGTTGCCCTTGTCTCTCAGGTGAAGGGTGTGATGTGGCTGGAGGTCACTGGGGTCAGCGAGCACGGTCACTTGACCAAGGAACTGGTCTTTAAAGACGTTGCTGTTCCAGATCTGAAAAAAAAGAGCGGGGGGGAATATAAAATCTATTTCAATTTATGACGGGCCGAGATTCAAAGAGAAAAGTTCAAAACCACGACACCTAATCAAGAGTTATTTAAATCTTCGCCATTATTGTATTAATAACTGCAGGGAGAACTCACCTGCTCTTCTTCGAAATAGTGTCGTGGGATCTTTTATGTCCCACCTTTTTTTTTTAATTCACTCACGGGATGTGGGCATCGCTGGCAAGGCCAGCATTTATTGCCCATCCCTAATTGCCCTTGAGAAGGTGGTGGTGAGCCACCTTCTTGAGCCGCTGCAGTCCGTGTGGTGAAGGTACTCCCACAGTGCTGTTAGGGAGGAAGTTCCAGGATTTTGACCCAGCGACGATGAAGGAACGGCCGATATATTTCCAAGTCAGGATGGTGTGTGACTTGAAGGGGAACTTGGAGGTGGTGGTGTTCCCGTGCGCCTGCTGCCCTTGTCTTTCTAGGTGGAAGAGGTCGCGGGTTTGGGAGGTGCTGCCGAAGAAGCCTTGGCGAGTTGCTGCAGTGCATCTTGTGGATGGTACACACTGCAGCCACGGTGCGCCGGTGGTGGAGGGAGTGAATGTTTAAGGTGGTGGATGGGGTGACAATCAAGCGGGCTGCTTTGTCGCCGAGAGGGCAGACAGGACCTCGGTTTAACATCTCATTTCAAAGGCGGGGGCTGAGTTTAAAGTCTCATCTGACAGCACCTCTGACAGTGCAGTACTCCCTCAGCACTGCACTGGGAGGGTCAGCCTAGATTTTGTGCTCAAGTCTCTGGAGTGGGGCTTGATCCCACAACCTTCTGACTCGGAGGCGAGAGTGCTACCGCGACAGTAGGAACCAAACCCTGGCTATAATGGCACAGGTTCTCACAAGAGTCCACCCGGTGCTCAAAAATATGATCCACAGACAGAATCAGATATGCCAACTAGGGTAAAGATGATGCCAAGACTTTTGAATTGTTGTAACGTGCGTAAAGGAAGCTTAGTTTCGGGATTGTTGGGGTGGGGGGGGGGCAGGGGTGACATTTCTGCAGAGCACACAAAAGACAGGCTTCGATTGTGAAGGTGGTACCCAGGGCTGACTTCACAGAATCACAGAATCCCCACAATGCAGATAGAGGCCATTTCGGCCCATCAAGCCTGCACCGACACATATCCCACCCTATCCCCGTAACCCCACGTATTTAATCCCCCCCTAACACTAAGGGTCAATTTATCATAGCCAAATCAACCTAACCCACACATCTTTGGACTGTGGGAGGAAACCGGAGCACCCGGAGGAAACCCACGCAGACACGGGGAGAATGTGCAAACTCCACACAGACAGTCACCCGGGGCCGGATTCGAACCCTGGGAGTATCGAGCCAGGCTGCCGTGCCAGGTAGCAAGTAGAGCAGGGGAGGAGCGGGGGAAGAAGTGGAACTAATTGGGCCGAGATAGAGTGGATAGGAAGGACCTATTTCCCTGAGCAGAGAAATCAATAACCAGGGGGCATAGATTTCAAGTAATTGGTAGAAGGATTAGAGGGGAGTTGAGGAGAACTTTTTTCACCCAGAGGGTGGTGGGGGGTCTGGAACTCACTGCCTGAAAGGGTGGTAGAGGCAGAAACCCTCATCGCATTTAACAAGTACTTGGATATGCACTTGAAGTGCCGTAACCTACAGGGCTACGGACCAAGAGCTGGAAAGTGGGATTAGGCTGGATGGCTCTTTTTCGGCCGGCACAGACAAGATGAGCCGAATGGCCTCCTTCTGTGCTGTAATAATTCTATGTATTCTGGGCTTTCGAGCCCCTGTACCACGCTCACCTTGGCATTGGTGGAACAACACCGTGAACACTCGATGCCCACAGAACAGCGCCATTCTCAAAGTTATGTCTTAAAGGAGGGAAGGGTGGGTACGGTTCTCACTCGGTGCATGGTAAGCGGTTCTCTCACCTCGATGCGGATGGGCGCTTTGGGATCCTTCCTGTAGAAGATTCCCTTGACGTCGAACTCCGGGTTCAGCGTGTCCTTGTGAATGGGCGATTTGACTTTCTCCCTCCCACACCGGATAATGACGTAGGGATCAGCTCCTGCACAGCGACAGATACAACAACAGAGGTTACAACATCGTTCCCAGCTTTACCAAACAGCCACGCCGTGGCAGAACGCGGTGAAGCCCCGACACACTTCATCGCAAGGACACAGGATTTTTGGCTTCTGTATTATGATTATTATTATCCTAACTCGCACCAGGTCCCGTTCACCCATCACCCTCTGTGCTCGCCGACCTACATTGGCTCCCGGTCCGACAACGCTTCAATTTTAAAATCCTCATCCTTGTTTTCAAATCCCCTCCGTGGCTTCGCCCCCTCTCCCTATCTCTGTAACCTCCTCAGCCCAACAAGCACTGTCTCGTACCTCGTTTGTTGACCATGGTTGCTTAACTGCACAAGTGGAGCTAATCTCCTCCAGCCCCACAACCCTCCGAGATATCTGCACTCCTCTAATTCTGGCCTCTTGCCCATCCCCAATTTTAAGCGCTCCACCATTGGTGGCCGTGCCTTCAGCTGCCTTGGCACCAAACTCTGGAATTCCCTCCCTAAACCTCTCCACCTCTCTTTGGTCCCTTAAGACGCTTCTTACAACCTGCCTCTTTGACCAAGCTTTTGGTCACCTGTCCTAATATCTCCTTACGCGGCTCAGTGTCAAATTTTGTTTCCTAACGCTCCTGTGAAGCACCTTGGGACGTTTTACTACGTTAAAGGCGCTGTATAAATGCAAGTTGTTGTTGTTACTGAGTGACCCCTGCTGAAAGATACTGGGTAAAGACCAGATTAACCTTTGCCGCCCCTCTTTCTCAGTCACTGTGTCTATAATCGATGCCCTGGCCCATGGTCAAATGGCCTCCTGACACTAAACTACCTGGGCCCCAGTCATCTGATTCAGGTATCAGATGGCTGCCGACACCTGTAGTAATGTGTCTCAACACTTCCGGGTTTGATGCTATCGATTGTGTAAGTTCCTGCCTTATTGGAGGGGTGGTTTTTTTTGAAGCTGAGGCAAAAACACATAGAACATTGCTGCAAACTGATAAATTGCCATTGGTTAGGATGGACAACACATTAGAGGGTGACTCCATGTTGATCATCCTGGAGAGACGTATGTTGGGACACCTTGGGGAGTTAAGGGTTAACAGTCAAACTTTTTTGTATCTTAAAGCAACAGGCTTTCCAAGATATAAACAGGATGACTTTGAAGTGTCGTAAAAGGACGCTGTTGTAATGTGGGAAACGCGGCAGCCAAATTGTGCACAGCAAGCTTCCACAAACAGCAATGTGATAATGACCAGATAATTTGTTTTAGTGATGTTGGTTGAGGGAGGAGAACAGGGGATAACTCCCCTGCTCCTCTTCGAAATAGTGGCATGGGATCTTTTAAGTCCACCTGAGACAGCAGACGGGGCCTCAGTTTAACATCTCATCCGAAAGACGGCACCTCCGACAGTGCAGCACTCCCTCAGCACTGCACTGGGAGTGTCAGCCTAGATAATGTGCTCAAGTCCCTGGAGTGGGGACTTGAACCCACAACCTGCCTGACTCAGAAGCGAGGGTGCTGCCCACTGAGCCACGGCTGACAAAGAGCCTCCTCGAAGGCCCGCAAAAGGGCGCAATTAGCGGAAACTCGCCATGGTGACTAATACGATCTGGGGGCGCGGCCGGCTTCCAGCGCAATTTTTTTTTAGATCAGCGCAAAAGCTCACGGAAACTCGACGTAATTTACGCTTAAAACTCCGCGATCTTTTGCGCTGCTTTGGCCGACTTCAGGCGAATTACAGCAGGAAAAAAAACCAGCGCAACCGAAGGGAAACTCCAGGCCCCTGGTCTGTCAATGAGTTAGGAACCCTATACTTTAGAGAGGGGCGAGGTCATTTGAGATCGGGGTTATGGCCCGCCCCGATACATAAGAACATTAGAAATAGGAGCAGGAGTCGGCCATTCGGCTCCGCCATTCAATAAGACCATGGCTGATCATATCTTGGCCTCAACTCCACTTTCCTGCCCGCTCCCCATAACTCCTCGATTCCCCTGTTTTTCAAAAATCTGTCAATCTCCGCCTTGAATATATTCACTGGCTCCGCCTCCACAGCTCTCTGGAGGTAGAGAATTCCAAAGATTCACGACCCTCTGAGAGAAGAAATTCCTCCTCATCTCCGTTTTAAATGGGCGACCCCTTATCCTGAAACTATGCCCCCGAGTTCTAGATTCCCCCACTAGGGGAAAAATCCTCTCAGCATCCACCCTGTCGAGCCTCCTCAGCATCTTATATGTTTCGATAAGATCACCTCTCATTCTTCTAAACTCCAATGAGTATAGGCCCAACCTGCTCAACCTTTCCTCATAAGACAATCCCTTCATCCCAGGAATCAACCTAGTGAACCTTCTCTGAACTGCCTCCAATGCAAGTATATCCTTCCTTAAATATGGAGACCAAAACTGCACGCAATACTCCAGGTGTGGTCTCACCAGCACCCTGTACAGTACGATAAGAGCCGGTGTTGCGCGGGGTACCTGTGGCGCCATCCTGCTGGGCCAATCCGTTCGCACCAACCACATGAACCTGGGTCACCACCTGGGGGTGTCCACACATCCCGGACCAGCACGTGCGAGGCGGCTCGTTGAGAGTTAGCATCCTGTGAAGACCACCACAAACACAAGAAGAAGCGCAGGTTTGTAAGAGAAGTACAGTAACTTGCACATCGGAGGGCCAGCCGTCTTGCTGGGTAACCCCCCTTCAGTCACTATTACTCTACAGCAAGCGGTCCTATTTCCAACTGCACCAGGCCACACAGGGGAATTCTCTGCCAGCTTTAGTAGATGAACAGGACGATTATAAACTAATTCAAACAATATTCTGTCATCGGAGCCCTTAGCTTTTCCCAGGAATTATACCAGGATATGGGTCGGAGCGTGCAATCACAGCGCCCTTGATGCGAAGTTGCATTAGTGCCGATTCATCGCTTGAATTTTGCCAAGTGTGCACAGATCAACAACTGGTCAGAAGACCCGGGAAGCAGCTTATACCGTGCACTGACCGGTTAGCGAGGAGGAGCAGCGCTGGGAGAGCTGGCTGGAGTGACACAGACTGCACCTGGAGCGACGAGAGAGTAACAAGGGAGAATGGGGAAGAGACTGGCAGCAACAAAGAGAGAGCGACACAGATATAGGAGAGCAACAGAGTGGCAGGCACAGGGAAAGGGTGGCAGACACGGGGAAAGAGGAGAAAGAGAGAGCAAGGGAGCGAGGTAAAAGAGAGAGCGAGGGAGGGGGAGAAAGAGCAAGAGAGGGGGCGAGAGAGAGAAAGCAAGAGAAAGAGAAAGAGAGAGAGAGAGAGAGAGAGAGAAACACAATTATAGAGACAGCAGCAGAGAATGAGGGAGAGTAACTGATGTAGGGAGTAGCAGTTAAAAATAGAAAGGAGAGAGAAGTAGACAGACAGGGAGAGACTCCCATCCAAATCTCAGCAAGATCAACCAACAAGACAAGTGAATCGTATCGGAACTAGGAAGCTCTAGCCTATGTGGTGTGTTGTGTTGTGACTGGAAAAAAAAAGAATAAAATTAATAAGTAGAGAAAGACATGCACCAGGTATCATATTCTGGGTAAGTTTCTGGGCATGTAGGAAACATGGAGCCCCTTAGAGTAACAGCTCACCTCCAGGGCTTGGCCATCATCGCTGGGAGAGTGGGGAGGGAGGGCCATAGAGGAGGATCTTTCAAGGTCGTTCCCCGCCCGCCCCGCCAAAGAGAGGAATGAGAGAAATCAGTATGGTTGCTGTTCCCAATCACCATACCATTACCCCCACTGGCCAGGGTGCACGAGTAGACACCAGGATGAGGACAGGATTGTCCATGGCTGTGACCTCTTCTCCTCCCCCAACACCAGATAGTAACTTGTGCCATTTGGACTCAGACTCAAAGAATGGCCACTTGGTAAGGTGCCGAAGGAAAGGCCAGCACCCATTAGAGCCTCAAGAAAGGGGAATTGGGGGGGGGGGGGGGGGAGGAGGGGGGACAATGAGCAGATTTTCTCCCTGAAGGTCAGGTTCACTTGTTGGAGATAAAACCACCGTGGCACCATCACCGCGGCAGCATCACCGCGGCACCATCACCATCATATTCACCACCATCACCACAACTTCCGCTGCCACCAGCTCCACCCGATCACTCCTGGCACATTTATAGTATCTGTTAATTTAATGATATCCCAAAGCACTTCACAGCGGCAAAAATAAGCAGACAGACAATGAGCAGTAATGCGAGAAGGATTACACAGAATCTACAGCACAGAAACAGGCCATTCGGCCCAACTGGTCTATACCGATGTTTATGCTCCACACAAACCTCCTCCCACCCTAATAACCTCTTCCCACCCTTGCCCCTATCCCTCTACTCCCTTCACCCTTGCCCCCATCCCTCTACTCCCTTCACCCTTGCCCCATCCCTCTACTCCCTTCACCCTTGCCCCATCCCTCTACTCCCTTCACCCTTGCCCCTATCCCTCTACTCCCTTCACCCTTGCCCCCATCCCTCTACTCCCTTCACCCTTGCCCCATCCCTCTACTCCCTTCACCCTTGCCCCCATCCCTCTACTCCCTTCACCCTTGCCCCCATCCCTCTACTCCCTTAACCCTTGCCCCCATCCCTCTACTCCCTTCACCCTTGCCCCCATCCCTCTACTCCCTTCACCCTTGCCCCCATCCCTCTACTCCCTTCACCCTTGCCCCCATCCCTCTACTCCCTTCACCCTTGCCCCATCCCTCTACTCCCTTCACCCTTGCCCCTATCCCTTTAGTCCCTTCTCCTTCACCCTTGCCCCCATCCCTCTACTCCCTTCACCCTTGCCCCTATCCCTTTAGTCCCTTCTCCTTCACCCTTGCCCCTCTCCCTCTATTCCCTTCTCCTTCACCCTTCCCCCTATCCCTCTACTCCCTTCCCCTTGCCCCCATCCCTCTACTCCCTGCTCCTTCACCCTTACCCCTATCCCTCTATTCCCTTCTCCTTCATCCTTACCCCTATCCCTCTACTCCCTGCTCCTTCACCCTTGCCTCTATCCCTCTCGTCCCTGCTCCTTCACCCTTGCCCCTATCCCTCTAGTGCCTTCTCCTTCATGCAAGCATCAAGCCTCCCCTTAAACAGATCAATGCTATCTGATTCAGCCACTCCCTGTGGCGGCGAGTCCCACATTCTCACCACCCTCTTATGTAAAGAAATTCCTTTTAAATGCTTTGTTTGATCTGTTAGTGACTATCTTATATTTATGCCCCCCTTTGTTCTGGACTCACGCACAAGTGGAAACAGTTTCTCCACATCCACCCTATCGAATCCCTTCATCATTTTAAAGGCCTCCATCAGATCTCCTCTTTTCCAGAGACCAGAGCCTCCGCCTGCTCAATCTTTCCCGAGAGTTGCATCCCCTCGATTCTGGCAACGTCCTTCTGCACTCTCTCCGGCGCGTCAATGAGCGTGGTGACCAAAGGCAAAGATCAAAGGGGGTGGGTGTTTTTGAAGGAGAGGTAGAAGGTAGCAAGGCGGAGGAGTGTAGGGAGCACGTTCCGGAATGTGGGTCAGAAGACAGCTGAAGCCTTTGAGGATGAATGGAGAGAGGAGGGAATGTAAGAAGTGGGCTTGGAAGAGTGGAGCGTGCATGCAGACACAGCGGGCCGGAGGAGACTGCCGAGGTTCGGTAGGGAGTCTCCTGCCCTCCAGAAGAGCAGCAATCCAATCTCTCATTTTCCACCACCTCTAGGTCTGCTCTTCGCAGAAGTTACTCGACGCTTGAGGTCTTACTTGAAGTTTGACGGCACATCTGTGAAGATTCTCAGTAAGAACTCCCCCGTTATGCCCGGCTCGAAGGTGGTCGGGATGAGGACATAGCGGCCCTGAGGAAGCTCCTCACGCAGGAAGATGGTCTTGGAGTTGATGTAGACGGAACTGGCCACCTTCTGCTGAATGGTGTGCATCCTGTAGTTGCGGTTCAGCTCTACCTGTCAAAGCCAATTCACTTCACAATCAATGGAGAGCGGACAGAACACAATACCAACAGCTCAAGGATATCAGGAGAGTGTCAGCCAGTGGCTCAGTGGGCAGCACTCTCTCTCGCCTCCGAGTCAGATGGTTGTGGGTTCAAGTCCCACTCCAGAGACTTGAGCACAAAATCTAGGCTGACTCTCCAGTGTAGAACTGAGGGAGTGCTGCACTGTCGGAGGTACCGTCTTTCATTAAACCAAGGCCCCGTCTGCCCTCTCACATAAAAGATCCCATGTCTCTATTTCGAAGAGCAGCAGGGGAATTCTCCCCGTTGTCCTGGGCCAATATTTATCCTTCAACCAACATTACCTAAAGGGTCCCACAGGAAAATGTGTCAAAAACTGTCCCAATTTATCAACCTCACTCAAAGAGGCCACAGGAGGATCTGGTGTGCGAAATTAGAAAGGTCTCGGACTGATCCAGTAGGGAGCGCTCTTCTGAGGTTAGAACTGAGGGGAGAGTAGAGGCAGCTTTACTTTGCATCTAATCATGCTACACCCAGCGTGGCAGTGCTCAGTGTTGACAATGGATGCCTGAAATGCCCAGCATCATCACTCCTCGTGGATCGGGCTATCTTTAGTACGTCACGTAACATTAGGAGATTTATCTGTGACACCTGGTGGCAAAATACTGGTGCATCACCCATCTTGAGTTTCATCCTATTGGCAGATTGTCTAATTTGGGCACTTTGGCATTGGAAACGGGACTCTACTGGAGCGATCTTGCTGGGCATGTGCCCACATCCACCCCCTTGGCAATGGGCACAATTGTGACATGTTACAATTCACAATCGGCACACATCACCCTCCTTCTCAGAACACAACTCCTGGAAATGTTTGTAGCCAGCGGGATGGAGGGGTTAGGCAATTCTGAGAGAGCCAATCATAGCTCATTTTTGTTCTCTCTCACTCACTCTCTCTCCTCTTCCCCCCCACCCTACACGTCCACACCCCCAATGTGAATTGTCACTCACTTGTGCAAATAATGCCTGCTATTCCCCCATGGTTGGTCTATCCTCTGGTAAGGCTCACAGCACAACTCCAGATTAAAGCTGGAATACCATTAGCCCCGAGAGACCATTCAGAACTTGAAATTACCCGCTCAAAGTGACAAAGTATCGTTACTCAAGGACATTGAAAAGATCTCGGGTACAACACGAAATTCACCAGTTCATTCACCATACACTGCCAGCGTGACCCAATTTACACCAGTGCCTCTCCGCCCTGCCCAGCTGGCATCTACCTGGGCACCGGGGTCTGCAGTGGGAACAATGCCACGTGGCACCTTTACGTCTTGTTCCAAAACCCACGGGAGATGTTTCACCCCAGGATTCCTCACCATCGAGAGAGCTCGACTGCTTGCTCAGGTGATCTTACCCTGTACACCTCGAAGCCCATGGAGAGCTTCTCGCCCTTGCCCTGCTTTCGGGAGTAACGGACATCTTTCTGCTGCAGGCACATCAGCACTTCATCCATATCCTTTTTGACATCAAACATGTACTGTGGAGTTAAACCCGAGAGAACAGACTTAAACACAAGGTGACCATTGTAAAGAATGCTCCACGCTCAGATGGAGACCCTACCATTACAGGAGACAAACCTTTACCTATTCATATTCGGGATGTGGGCCTTCACTGGCAAGGCCGGCATTTATTGCCCATCCCTAGTTGCCCTCGAGAAGGTGGTGGTGGTGGGCCGCCTTCTTGAACCGCCGCAGTGCTCCCACAGTGCTTGTAGCGGTTTGATGCAACTGAGTGGCTCGCTGGGCCATTTCAGAGGGGCAGTTAAGAGTCAACCACATTGCTGTGGGTCTGGAGTCACATATCGGCCAGACCGGGTAAGGACGGCAGATTTCCTCCCCTGAAGGATACTAGAATGACAATCCAGCAACTTCATGGTTACTTTCACTGATTCCAGCTTTTTATTTCCAAATATCTTAAAACTGAATTCAAACCCATCATGCCTGCAGTGAGATAACCAGCACGAATGCTATGAAATCCCTACACTAGGAGTGTCATAGGACAGCGTAGTAAATGTCTTTCGAGTCCCGCCAATTCTGTACACCTTCCACTTGGGTACGGAATCAGGAGGAATGAAATCAAAGTGGACCAGAGGCTTCTTCATGTAAATCTATATCTCATCTCTGCGCTCCTCCAATTCTGGCCTCTTGAGCATCCCCGATTGTCATCGCTCCACCAATGGCGGCCATGCTTCTGCTGTCTAGGCTCTAGGCTCCCTCCCTAAACCTCGCCTGCCTTTCTCTCCTCCTTCAAGATGCTCCTTAAAACCTACTTCTGCCCCAATATCTCCTTATGTTTCAAATGTTGTTTGATAATCGCTCCTGTGAAGCATCTTGGGACGTTTTGCTACATTAAAGGCGCATTATAAATACAAGTTGTTGTTGTTGTTGACGCCTGGATCGGGCTTGGCTGTTGTGCCCCCACAGTGAAATAATCTGTCGACCCTCACTGTCCAGACCCACAAATGAAGAACAGTCACTCGGGTGAGGGACCAGAGGGTTCTTGGTGCCCATGAGACATTACCCCAGTGGTCAATACCTTCAGGAGATGGAGGAGAAAACTGGTGGAAAAAGGAGGACAAAAAAGCAACAAGAGGTGGCAAGGGGGTGGAAGGAGAATAAAAAAATCAGCCAAGAGAATTGAAAATCACTTGATATCACTGACACAGATCTAGTTCGATATTTCTCCACCAAGAGGTGAAAAGCCACCACTATTCTTGGTGAAGAACTCACTGCATCAAAGTCCTGAACACAAAGCCCAAGGCAAGTCCTTTAAAGTGAGGTAGTGTCTACCAGTCACTTGTGGACTACAGCGTCGAAATGGTGAAGGAGAAGCTGCAGCAGTCGGTGGAATGAGTTGTCTCCCATTGGGCCAGGCTCCCCACAGTGTCTCCCATTGGGCCAGGCTCCCCACAGTGTCTCCCATTGGGCCAGGCTCCCCACAGTGTCTCCCATTGGGCCAGGCTCCCCACGGTGTCTCCCATTGGGCCAGGCTCCCCACAGTGTCTCCCATTGGGCCAGGCTCCCCACAGTGTCTCCCATTGGGCCAGGCTCCCCACAATGTCTCCCATTGGGCCAGGCTCCCCACAATATCTCCTATTGGGCCAGGCTCCCCACAGTGTCTCCCATTGGGCCAGGCTCCCCACAGTGTCTCCCATTGGGCCAGGATCCCCCACAGTGTCTCCCATTGGGCCAGGCTCCCCACAGTGTCTCCCATTGGGCCAGGCTCCCCACAGTGTCTCCCATTGGGCCAGGCTCCCCACAGTGTCTCCCATTGGGCCAGGCTCCCCACGGTGTCTCCCATTGGGCCAGGCTCCCCACAGTGTCTCCCATTGGGCCAGGCTCCCCACAGTGTCTCCCATTGGGCCAGGCTCCCCACAATGTCTCCCATTGGGCCAGGCTCCCCACAATATCTCCTATTGGGCCAGGCTCCCCACAGTGTCTCCCATTGGGCCAGGCTCCCCACAGTGTCTCCCATTGGGCCAGGATCCCCCACAGTGTCTCCCATTGGGCCAGGCTCCCCACAGTGTCTCCCATTGGGCCAGGCTCCCCACAGTGTCTCCCATTGGGCCAGGCTCCCCACAGTGTCTCCCATTGGGCCAGGCTCCCCACAGTGTCTCCCATTGGGCCAGGCTCCCCACAGTGACTCCCATTGGGCCAGGCTCCCCACAGTGTCTCCCATTGGGCCAGGATCCCCCACAGTGTCTCCTGCTCGACCTCAGCTTCCCTTTCTCCCAAAAACACAAGCTTCTAGTCGCCTAACCGTGGCTTCCTGATTGACCTCGCCATCCCTCCTTACTGTTTTCAACTTTCATGGCACCCTGCATCTCAAAAATATATAAGCCGAAGTTTTAAGAGTTTGGCAGAATGCCGTCCTTACTTGCGGATTCTGCAGGAAGGTCTCCCGGTTGTTGATGCAGCCTCCAGCGCGGTTTTGCAGTGGGTCTTCATGTCTGGTCCACGCGCCTTTTACCACGGCCTCCTCCCAGGTTTTGTGAAAGCTGAAGAGGGAGGTGTTGATAATACGGCAGACGACGAGGTCCGTGTAGTGTGCGCAGAAATCGTCAAACGACATCCTGAAACACAAACAAACGCTGCCGTCAGACCTTACTGCAGGTGGATGTAAAAGATCCCACCGCACTATTCGAAGAGGAGCAGAGGAGTTCTCCCCGGCATCCTGGCCAATATTTATCCCTCAACCAACATCACTAAAACAGATTATCTGGTCCTGATCACATTGTTGTTTGTGGGAGCTTGCTGTGCGCAAATTGTTGTGTCTCTTACATTATAAGGGGTTGGTTGTCTTATGAGGAAAGGTTGAGCAGGTTGGGCCTATACTCATTGGAGTTTAGAAGAATGAGAGGTGATCTTATTGAAACATATAAGATTCTGAGGGGGCTCGACAGGGTAGATGCAGGGAGGATGTTTCCCCTCGTGGGGGAATCTAGAACTAGGAGCCATAGTTTTAGAATAAGGGGTCGCCCATTTAAAACGGAGATGAGGAGGAATTTCTTCTATCAGAGGGTATTGAATCTTTGGAATTCTCTACCCCAGAGAGCTGTGGAGGCTGGGTCATTGAATATATTTAAGGTGGAGATAGACAGATTTTTGAGCTACAGGGGAGTCAAGGAGTTATGGGGAGAGAGCGGGAAAGTGGTGTTGAGGCCAAGCTCAGATCAGCCATGATCTCATTGAATGGCGGCGCAGGCTCGAGGGGCCGAATGGCCTACTCCAGCTCCTAATTCTTATGTTCTTACAACAGTGACTACACTTCAAAAGTACTTCATTGGCTGTAAAGCGCTTTAGGATGTCTTGAGGTCATGAAAGCTGCTATAGAAATGCAAGATCTTTATTATTTCTTTTCTTGATGGATGCTGTGCCCATCAACACAGAGATCTGTGCCAGCATGTACCGAACCCAATGCCAACATTAAACATCACCAGCTAGGCCAAGGTGATAGATGGGTGCAGAGTAACTCAAGCTCTTGCAACACTAATCCAACAACTAACCTTAACCCTAACTTCAGAAGAAACCAAACTGTTCCAAACTTGTTGCATTTCCAATTCCGCACACCAGTTGTTGATGTCACTGCCAATGCAAAGACTTGTGCTTACCTGGAGAGAAAGGTCATAGGCCGAAATTTTGCCTACCTGGGCGGGTCCAGTGCGGGCGGGCGACGTGGGTGGTCGCGACCCCACTGCTGGCTCCATCCCGCTGTCGAAAATGAACTTACCTTAATGGGGCCTATTAAACTTGCCCAGCGCGATACCCGGCCCAATGAAATGGTGCGGTTCTGGTGACGTCATTCTTGACGTATTTTCAACCGGGATCGTTAAGGGACCGCGGCCACATTACATTTGATGCTTAATCTAACACAGTGCTGTCAGTGCACTACTGTATTGGAGTGCTGCAAACACTGACAATGACTGCACAGAGGCAGAGGGCTACACCCAGGTTATGGAGGGAGTCAGAGCACACAGGGAGGCCCTCTTCCCTTCCAATGGGCGGAAGAAAACTCCCAGGACACCAAAACAGCCGGGTTGCAGATTGCAGAGGAGGTCACAAGCAGGGATGTGGTCAGGAGGATCTGGGTGCAGTGGCGCAAACCTTTCAATGATCTCATTAGATCAGGAAACGTTAGTACAAAGCCACACTCAACCGCTTCCTGCTGTGCCTCTCATCACATACCCTACTCCTGCACATCCTTACTCACACCAACTTACCTTGCACCTCCACCCATCCCTCTCTATCTACACTATCACATCCCCATCTCACTAGCCACCCCTCACACTCACCCTCATCCTAGTGTAATCATACCAACTGATAACACACTTAGGTGTTTTATCCAATGTTTATGTAAAGTTTCTGTTAATGTGGTGTCAAACATAAAAATCTTTATTTTCAACACTTTCCAGAGTTGCAGTGAATGGTGAGACATAACAGTACCCCCACAATGGTGATGAGTGTGAAAGGAATGGCTTGGTCATTGCAGGGATGCTTTATGGTGTTGGTGTGGGGTGGTGCCAACCTGGCGCATCATGTGGCAGCCGTATGAGTGTACAGCGTAAAGTTAACTAGATCTGGCCATGATGAGGCCATCCCAGGCCTCCTGGGCAGTAATCAGGCGATTGCGGAGAAGGTTGGGGTCGTCCTTGGTGCTGGTGTGCCTGGTGCTGCTGGTGTGCCTGGTGCTGCTGGTGTGCCTGGTGCTGCTGGTGTGCCTGGTGCTGCTGGTGTGCCTGGTGCTGCTGGTGTTGGGGCTGATCGTGGTGGGATTCTGAGGACCAAGGTGAGACAGTATAAAGGGTACCCATGCTGATGGAATAGATGGCAGGTGAAGTACAGATGACAGAAGCATTCTGTCAATGGTGGGAGAGTTCTTCCAATGAGGTGAGACTGGATGGAGACTTTGCTGGAAAGACTTGCAGCCTGCAGAATCTGTGCTGGAAATGGACTGAGCAACAGCTTCTGCCTGAGGAAAGTGATCATCTGTCAGGTCGGAGCTTTTGCTGTACTTTTGATGCTGTCAAGTAATCAGCTGGAGCAATGGTCACTGAACTCCTGCCTCAGGTTGAGAGACGTGGTTCCTGAGCTGCGTGAATCCCGTGGCCATGCAGGGAAATTTAAAATGTAGGGGAATAAAGGCTCTTAAATGCCTGTAAACTACCTGATAATGATTTCAATTGGGTCAGCCACCCCTGCTGGTTGGGTCGGCTCCGCGATGCCAGATGCGCCTGGGGGAAAGGCCGTGGGGGGGAGGGGGGCGGGATGACAGGGGGTTCCCGACCCGCTGTCAAAAATAACTTTCCCACCCGACCCGCCACCGATCATGCCCGCTACCACCCCTGGAAAATTCGGTCCACACAGAGTCCCTCTCTCTTTCTCCTTATCCCTCACAACAAGGGAGTAGCTTTTTTTGCTCCTCCAATTTTCTCCCTTTACTCCTCTCCACTGCTGGTGGCAACTGGCGGCAGCACGAGGTTAACCGGGTACGCTCCCGACGTGTGAATCCCCGACCGCAAGAACTCCGAAGAGACCAATGATCAACCCTGGAACCTTCCTGGTTCCTAAAACGGGAACTTTTGGAAAACAATGCGCAGCATTTGACCCATCGTGGAGGTCCAACCCAAAGATCTGCCTGGAAGACTCACCAGAACTCCCCGTCGTCCCGCACGGTGACACCCATAGACTCACGCTCCCCCTTGCCGACCTTCTGCCATTCCTGAGAGCTGTGAAGACAAAGAGTTATTCCAGTCTCACGAGACCCAGCGTGGAACAGGTTAAACAATACTGTATTAAAACAGGGGTAAACCAAGAGGAAGTTCTAGCTGAAGTCTTCTAGATTACGAAAGCTTGTCGGCCAAGGTCATTCACTTTGTAGGAGTTCCAAATTCCAGAGTGCAATAAAAAATTAAGAAATTAGAATTAAGAAAATGTTTTCACCTAATAAGTCATGAATTAGGTTGCCAGAAGAGAGCACAGAAGCGGGCATTACATAGAAGTTACAGCATAGAAACAGGCCATTTGGCCCAACTGGTCCATGCTGGTGTTTATAGAAACATAGAAGATAGGAGCAGGAGTAGGCCATTCGGCCCCTTGAGCCTGCTCCTCCATTCAATGAGATCATGGCTGATCATCCAAACTCAGTACCCTGTCCCTGCTTTCTCCCCATATCCATTGATCCCTTTAGCCTTAAGAAATATATCTAACTCCTTCTTGAATATATTTAATGAATTGGCCTCAACTGCCTTCTGTGGTAAAGAATTCCACAGGTTCACCACTCTCTGGGTGAAGAAATTCCTCCTCATCTCAGTCCTGTTGACGTGGATTGAGAACTGGTTGGCACACAGGAAACAAAGAGTAGGAGTAAATGGGTACTTTTCAGAATGGCAGGCAGTGACCAGCGGGGTACCGCAGGGTTCGGTGCTGGGACCCCAGCTGTTTACATTATATATTAATGATTTGGACGAAGGGATTAAATGTAATATCTCCAAATTTGCGGATGACACTAAATTGGGAGGCAGTGTGAACAATGAGGAGGATGCTAGGAGGCTACAGAGTGACTTGGACAGGTTGGGTGAATGGGCAAATGTATGGCAGATGAAGTACAATGTGGATAAATGTGAGGTTATCCACTTTGCTGGTAAAAATAGAGAGGCGGACTATTACCTGAATGGTGGCAGATTAGGGAAAGGGGAGGTGCAACGAGACCTGGGCGTCATGGTACATCAGTCACTGAAGGTGGGAATGCAAGTGCAGCAGGCAGTCAAGAAAGCAAACGGAATGATGGCCTTCATAGTAAAGGGGATTTGAGTACAGGGGTAGGGAGGTGATGCTGCAGTTGTACAGGGCCGGTGAGGCCACACCTGGAGTATTGTGCGCAGTTTTGGTCTCCTAACTTAAGGAAGGACATTCTTGCTATTGAGGGAGTGCAGCGAAGGTTCACTAGATTGATTCCTGGGATGGCCGGACTGACATATCAAGAAAGATTGGGTCAACTGAACTTGTATCCTCTGGAGTTCAGAAGAATGAGGGGGGATCTTATAGAGACATTTAAAATCCTGACTGGTTTAGACAAATTAGATGCGGGCAGAATGTTCCCAATGTTAGGGAAAACTAGAACCAGGGGTCACAGTCTAAGGATTAAGGGGAAGCCATTTAAGACTGAGCTGAGGAGGAACTTCTTCACCCAGAGAGTGGTGAATCTATGGAATTCTCTTCCACAGAAGGTTGTTGAGGCCAGTTCGCTAAATATATTCAAAAGGGAGTTAGATATAACACTCACAACTAGGGGGATCAAGGGGTATGGCGAGAAAGCAGGAATGGGGTACTGAGGTAGCATGTTCAGCCATGAACGCATTGAATGGCGGTGCAGGCTCGAAGGACCGAATGGTCTACTCCTGTACCTATTTTCTATGTTTCTATGTTTCTATGTCCTAAATGGCTTACCCCTTATTCTTAGACTGTGACCCCTGGTTCTGGACTCCCCCGCCATCGAGAACATCCTTCCTGCATCTAGTCTGTCTAGTCCTGTTAGAATTTTAATAAGTTTCAATGAGATCCCCTCTCATTCTTCTAAACTCTAGCGAATATAAGCCTAATCGACCCAATCTCTCTTCATACGTCAATCCGGCTATCCCAGGTATCAGTCTGGTGAATCTTCGCTGCACTTCCTCCATGACAAGAACATCCTTCCTCAGATAAGGCGACCAAAACTGCACACAATACTCAAGGTGTGGTCTCACCAAGGCCCTGTACAACTGCAGCAAGACATCCTTGCTCCTGTACTCGAATCCTCTGGCTATGAAGGCCAACATACCATTTGCCTTCTTAGCCGCCTGCTGCACCTGCATGCTTACCTTCAGTGACTGGTGCACAAGGACACCCAGGTCTCGTTGCACTTCCCCTTTTCCCAATCTATTGCCGTTCAGATAATAATCTGTCTTCCTGTTTTTGCCACCAAAGTGGATAACCTCGCATTTATCCACATTACACTGCATCTGCCATGCATCTGGCCAACCACCCAACCTGTCCAAATCATACTGAAGTTTCTCTGCATTCTCCTCACAGCACACACGCCCACCCAGCTTTGTGTCGTCTGCAAACTTGGAGATATTACATCTAGTTCCCTCATCTAGATCATTAATATATATTGTGAATAGCTGGGGTCCTAGGACCGATCCCTGTGGTACCCCACTAGTCACTGCCTGCCACTCGGAAAAAGACCCGTTTATTCCAACTCTTTGCTTCCTGTCTGCCAACCAGTTCTCTATCCAAATCAGTACCTTACCCCCAATCCCATATGCTTTAACTTTGCACGCTAATTTCTTATGTGGGACCTTATCGAAAGCCTTCTGAAAGTCCAAATACACCACATCCACTGGTTCTCCCTTATCTATTCTACCAGTTACATCCTCAAAAAATTCCAGTAGAATAGTCAAGCATGATTTACCTTTTGTAAATCCATGTTGACTTTGTCCGATCCTGTCACTGTTTTCCAAGTGCTCTGCTATTACATCTTTTATAATGGACTCTAGCATTTTCCTCACTACCGATGTCAGGCTTACCAGTCTAAAATTTCCCGTTAAGGTTGTGCAAGGGTTTGATTAGGTAGACTTAGAGAAGACATTTCCATTTGTGGGGGAGACCAAAACTAGGGGCCATAATAAATCCAATGGGGAATTCAGGAGAAACTTCTTCACCCAGAGAGTGGTGAGAATGTGGAACTCGCTACCACAGGGAGTAGTTGAGGCAAATAGTATAGATACATTTAAAGGGAAGCCAGAAAAGTACATGAGGGAGAAAGGAATAGAGGGATATATTGATGGGGCGAGATGAAGTAGGGTGGGGAGGAGGCTCGTGTGGAGCATAAACACCGGCACAGACCAGTTGGGCCGAATGGTCTCTTTCTGTGCTGTAAATACGATGGAGGCATCACAGCCAAGACCTCCTCACCCAACGCTCACGCACCATGTGTTAAAGCCCAATGCCATATGACAGGCCTCCAAGCGTAAAGCCACCTTTTGACAGGCAGAGAAAGTGCCCTTACTTATCACTCCATGCGCCATTCCATTCCTTTTGGCCCCAGGGGTTCCTCATTCTGATCATGAAGAGTTTTTCTGCTTTGAAGAACGCAAAGAGGCCGTGCCCAAGCCGTACTTTCCGGACGTCCGTCACGGCGTACGCGTGACCTTTCACCAGCCCGCTACTCAAGCGGGTTTCCATCTCGGCCGCTGAGGCGATCTACGGAAAACAAAAAGCAACACGCTCTGTAGCTTAAACTGCACCAAGAACAGCCAACGCCGAAGACAGCGGATCAACTCAAGGTGCCATGTGGTGCTGAGCCGCGCTCACCAGAAGGTCCCAGGTTCAGTCCTCGGGCTGAGGTAACTGCTCGAGCAATGGATGAAGGCGCAACAGCTGACCATTTTACCAGACGGTAGGGAGGAAGACCAGATCAACTGGGGTTCCCCACTCCCGATTCTAGCTCATGACTCAGATTTTGGAGAGCGCCTCCCTGTTTGTCGGCCCATGGAAAGGATCGGGCTTCGCTCCGATAACCCATGGTTGAATTGCACCCCAATACCCGCAGTCCAGGCTCACCATGAAGAACGGCTCTGGTTGGGTGCAGGACCAAGTCTTGTGCCCTTGGAACTGTACTCCAGCAAGAGTCGCACCTTCAAGAGAAGAAGGGAGGAAATGGGAGAAAAGACGGGAAAACACACACACACACACACACAAGGTTCCAGCATGGACTACACTTCAAAAGTACTTCATTGGCTGTAAAGAGCTTTGGGATGTCCAGAGGTTGTAAAAGGCGCTGTATAAATACAAGTCTTTCTCGGTTTAACAGCTCATCCGAAAGATGGCACCTCGGACAGTTCAGCACTCCCTCAGTAATGCACTGAAGTGCCAGCCTAGATTATGCGGTCATGTTTGTGGAGTGGGAACTTGAACCCATAACCTTCCGATTCCCAGGCGAGAGGGCTACACACTGAGCCACGGCCAACACAATCTGGAATAGATGGTGATTGCAAGTGCAATCCCATTATTATTAGCTCTCTGGTCAATAGCAATGAGTGGTGGAAGAAAGAGGAAGCAACAACAAGAAGTATTTATATAGCGCCTTTAACATAGTAAAACGCCCCAGAAGTATTTTAAGACGAAAAATTTGACACCGAGTCACATAAGGATAAATTAGGGCAGGTGACCAAAAGCTTGGTCAAAGAGGTAGGTTTTAAGGAGCGTCTTAAAGGAGGAGAGAGAGGCGGAGAGGCGGAGAGGTTTAGGCAGGGAATTCCAGAGCTTAGGGCCTGGGCAGCAGAAGGCAGGGGTCAATATTTACCCTGATCGAGCAGCTGATGAGACCTTCACGGCTGTACACCTTCAGGAGCTTGTCGAACAGTTGGAGCCTCTTGTCCTCCACAGTGGCGAAGTTCCCCTGGACCAGGTCGACTGGCTCCGATACGCCGCCGGTAAAATCCACCAACGCATCCGCAGTGTTGCCTCCATCCAGAGACTCGTAGCAGCCCGCCAGTCTGAAGAGGGAATGGCCAAATGGTTTCAACAACAGCGACAACTTGTGTTTATATAGTGCAGCAAAAACATCCCATGGCGCGTCACAAGAGCGACTATCAAACAAAAATTTGACACCGAGCCACATAAGGAGATATTAGGACAGGTGAGTGTAGATTTTAAGGAGCATCGTAACAAGAGGAGAGAGAGGTAGAGAGGTGGAGAGGTTTAGGGAGGGAATTCCAGAGCTTAGGACCCAGGCAGCTGAAGGCGCGGCCACCGATGGTGGAGCGATGAAAATCGGGGATGCTCAAGAGGCCAGAATTGGAGGAGAGCAGAGATCTCGGGGTGTTGCAGGGCCTGGAGGAGGTTTCAGAGATAGGGAGGGGGCGAGGCCATGGAGGGTTTTGAAAACAAGGGATTTGGGAATTTTAAAATCGAGGCGTTGCTGGACCGGGAGCCAATGTAGGTCAGTGAGCACAGGGGTGATGGGTGAACGGGACTTGGTGCGAGTTAGGACACGGGCAGCAGAGTTTTGGATGCCAAGCATTTTGTTTGACACAGCATCAAAGACAGCAAAGATTCATCAAAATAAAACAACAACATTAGTTTCTCGATTAGTACTTTTTGTTTTAAACGGGGTCATGTATATTCCTCCTCCTTGCCCTATTTCCACCCCATTCTAATTCTGTCCCTTCCTCTCCCCTCCTGCATGTGCCGACTCAAAATAGGCTGTGGTTCCCACCGGCAACAGCAGCACTCTAGGATCTCATCCACCGCCTTCTGGGTGCCAACCTAGAGGCAGGCTCTTCAACCACAGGGACATCAAAACCAAGCCCAATCCTCTCACCCGCACGCGCAGACTCCCAGCCACAGTTGCGGAGTAACAATCAGGAGAGAACCCTAGCCCGTCTGTGCCCAAGGATGAAGTCAATTGTAGCCCTTCCTACTGCCACACTCACTGACGGCCTCAATAGGGATCTCGGGTTCATGTCACACTACAGAACGTGACTCGACATCGTTGTCTGTCTTTCCAGTTTTAAAAAAAAACACACAAAAAAAACCCCAAAAAAAGTTAAAAGCTCAACTGCAGACGGCAGCATTTGACACGTTGGACCCCCTGTGACCCACCTCATTGTTTTAGCTGTACTCTGATGTGTCTTTGATGTAATGCCTCCCTAACAGACTGTATCTCTGCAGACAAATTGCTCTCTGTGTATATATACTAATAGATTCCCTCACTGTACTTGTACCTGAAGAAGGAGCAGCGCTCCGAAAGCTCGTAATTTTAAATAAAACTGTTGGACTAGAACCTGGTGTTGTGCGACTTCTCATTTTTGTCCACCCCAGTCCAACACCGGCATCTCCGCATTACTGCCACACCAGCCAGGATCAATCTTTTTGAATTCATTCTTTGGAATGTGAGCGTTGCTGGCAAGGCCGGCATTTATTTCCCATCCTGATACAACGGAATGGCTTACGAGGACACTTCAGGAGGCAGTTAAGAGTCAACCATGTTGGTGTTGGACTGGAGTGACATAACGGCCAGACCGGGTACATAGAATGTACAGCACAGAAATGGACCACTCAGTCCAACTGGTCCGTGTCGGTGTTAATGCTCCACACGAGCCTCCTCCCAACCCTACTTCATCTCATCTCCTCAGAGGACCCTTTTAGTCCTTTCTCCCTCATGTACTTATCCAGCTGCCCCTTATCTACCATCCTGGTGGTCGCACGATACAACGATAATGGGAGTTGTTGACTAATCACGGCGATCAATCCCTATCAATGAGTCGACAACAGACCCAGACATGAGGAAACCCCCAGTGGTGGAGAGCTTTGGGAACCACAGGTCCAAAGTCACCTGTTCCTCCCGAGCAATGCTACACTCCCCACACCTCACGGCTCACATACTGTATCCCAGAATGTTATTTTCTAAAAGCAATCTATCCAATTTGCATTTGAATGAATCAACACCAACTGCTTCCACCGTCTCCCTAGGGAGCCTGTTCCATAGATTGACCACTCGCTCACTGAAATACTGTTTCCTCAGATTAGTTTTGAGTTTACCCCCCTTCAAGTGCAGGCCGTGTCCTCTGGTTCTACTGTTCTGGACAGGGTGAAATAGCTGGTCATGGTCGACATTATCCAGAATCCGAAAAACAGCAGTCACACCACCTCTCAACCAACTCTTTTCCAGTGAGAACATGCCCAATTTGCATAGTTGCTGCTCATAATCCGATCCCTCAATCATTCTGGTTGCTCCCTTCTGTATCCTTTCAATAGCCACAACACGATACGGCTGAAGCCAAGGGGCTGTGGTAGCAGGAAATGCTTTCTACACATGACTGAACGCCAACTTTCGTTGCCAGAGAGGCTGATTTACGTTGCCTGGGGAATCTTAACAGCATGAGCAGGCGTACTGGAAGCCAATTTGTTCCAGTCTATAAATTAAATGCCACAGCCGACTCCCAAAATTCCACTCACAGCTAGGCTTACTGCCTGAGCTTCTTCATCCTGCTCATCTCAACAGGTTTTCAATCTGGGCCCTGGCATCCTTCCCACAGACTGCGAGCACAGCTTCTCTGTGTTCTGGAGGCCCTCTCAAGGTGCTGACTTATTGTTTTTATATTAAAGAAAGACTTGCATTTCGAGAGTGCCTTTCACAACCACCGGACGTCCCAAAGCGCTTTACAGCCAATGAAATACTTTTTGAAGTGCAGTCACTGTTGTACTGTGGGAAACACGGCAGCCAATTTGCGCACAGCAAGCTCCCACAAACAGCCATGTGATAATGACCAGATAATATTGTTTTTAGTGATGTTGATTGAGGGATAAATATTGGCCCCAGGACACCGGGGAGAACTCCCCCCCTGCTCTTCTTCTAAATAGTGCCCGTGGGATCTTTTACATCCACCCGAGAGAGCAGACGGGGCCCTCGGGTTAACGTCTCATTCGAAAGACGGCACCTCTGACAGGGCAGCACCCCCTCATTACTGCATTGGAGTGTGTCAGCCTAGATAATGTGCTCAAGTCTCTGGCTTCTGACCCAGAGGCGAGAGTGCTACCCACTGAGCCACGGCTGACACTATTACACAACATAAAATATATTTTTTCTGTAGGGTAGTCAAGAGATTCAAAATTCTAATCTCAGTTAATCATAGAATCTGACAGCACAGGAGGAGACCGTTCGGCCCATCGTGCCTGTGCCGGCTCTTTGAAAGAGCTCTCCAATTAGTCCCGCTCCCCCCTGCTCTTTCCCTGTAGCCCTGCAAATTGTTCTTTTTCAAATATTTATCCAATTCCCTTTTGAAAGTTACCATTGAATCTGCTTCCACTGCCCTTTCAGGCAGCGCATTCCAGATCACAACAACTCGCTGCGTAAAAAAAAAAATTCTCATCTCCCCCTCTGGTTCTTTTGCCAAATACCTTAAATCTGTGACCCTCTGGTTACCAACCCTCCCACCAGTGGAAACAGATTCTCCTTATTGACTATCGAAACCGTTCCTAATTTTGAACACCTCTATCATATCTCATCTTAACCTCCAGCTCTGTGGGTAGCACTCTCCCCTCTGAGTCAGAGGGTTGTGGGTTCAAGTCCCACTCCAGAGACTTGAGCACAAAAATCTAGGCTGACGCTCCCAGTGCAGTGCTGAGGGAGTGCTGCACTGTCAGAGGTGCCGTCTTTCAGATGAGACGTTAAACCGAGGCCCTGTCTGCTCTCTCAGGTGGATGTAAAAGATCCCATGGCACTATTTCGAAGAGGAGCAGGGGGAGTTCTCCCCGGTGTCCTGGGGCCAATATTTATCCCTCAATCAACATCACAAACAGATTATCTGGTCATTATCACATTGCTGTTTGTGGGAGCTTGCTGTGCGCAAATTGGCTGCCGCGTTTCCTACATTACAACAGCGACCACACTTCAAAAGAACTTCATTGGCTGTAAAGCGCTGTGAGACGTCCTGTGGTTGTGAAAGGCGCTATAGAAATGCACGTCTCTCCACATAACTGAAGTCCCTCATCCCTGGTACCATTCCAGTAAATCTCTTCTGCATCCTCTCTAAAGCCCCTGATAATGCTTCCAATTGAATATTTAATTGATACAATTACTGCATTCATCTTTTATAAGTGTGTTTTATTACTGATGCTATTAACATCCAAGAAAATAATGCAGCATTAAAGCCTATCGCTGGATTCATGCAAATCTTCTGTACTTCTAGCAGCCTAAAGACTGTCCGGTATGAAACAGCATAAAAATTCATGTTTTGCGTTTCATCCTGATCCCCATTTTAATACAAAAACAACAGAATAGTTCAAGTTTTTCCCTAAAATAACCTTTTAAATAAAATTATTAAACGTGACAATATTACAGTCGACAATTTTTTCTACAGGCTGTTCTCTCGTGCAATCCTACAATTTCTGGCACATTTGCAATAAAAAAAAAACCAGAGACTCTCGGGATTTAAAAAAAATGTTTAACATTCTTGTTTGCATCACTGCCTTTTAAGCTGAATAAATAAATGTGCTCTCAGAACTGGCACATTCACTCGGAAATTCAGCCCAAGAAAAAAATGCTCTTGGGTTTTAAGCATTCAAGCCACTCTTGCCCCGATTCCCAATCCCCTGCCCCGTAGCGCCTGTTCACCTTAGCACTACACCATCCCCCACTCCATCGCTCTCTCCCGCCACCCCCACCTCCACTTCCGGGCACTCTCCAAAATTGTCAAAGGAACTAAAGTCACAAAACAAAACCTAGCTTTGTATCATCAGCAAACTTGGATAAATTACACTCGCTCCCCTCACCCAAGTCATTGATGTAGATTGCAAATAGCTGAAGCCCAAGTGGTACCCCACTAGTTACAGCCTGCCATCCCGAAAATGATCTGTTTATTCCTACTCTCTGTTTTCTGTCCATTAACCAATCCTCAATCCATGCTAGTATATTACGCCCATTCCCTAATCTTGTGTAACAACCTCTTGTGTGGCACCTTATCGAATGCCTTCTGAAAATCCAAATATATTACATCCACTGGTTCCCCCTTATCTACCCTGCTAGTTACACCCTCAAAAAACTCTTAATAGGTTTGTCAAACACAATTTCCCTTTCATAAATCCATGTTGACTCTGCCTAATCATGTTATGATTTTCTAAGTGCCCTGATACCACTTCCTTAATAATGGATTCTAGCATTTTCCCGACGACTGATGTCAGGCTAACTGGTCTGTAGTTCCCAGTTTTCTCTCTCCCTCCTTTTTTGAATAGCGGGGTTACATTTTCTACCTTCCAATCCGCTGGGACCGTTCCTGGATCTGGGGAATTCTAGAAGATCAAAACCAATGCATCCACTATCTTTGCAGCCATCTCTTTTAAAACCATAAGGATGTAGGCCATCAGGTCCAGGGGATTTGTTGGCTTTTAGTCCCATTAATTTCTCCAGTATTTTTTCTTTACTAATATTGATTACCTTAAGTTATTCGCTCTCATTAGACCCTTGCTTCCCCACAATGTTCTTTGTGTCTTCTACTGCGAAGACAGATACATCCCCCTCCCCGGCTACTGTCTCAAGCTGAACCAGACTGCTTGCAACCTTGGCGTACCCAAGCTGAGCTTCCACCTCCACCTCCACCGCATTACTGCATCTCTGTTTCATTCCTCCGCCTCTCCATCGTCCTCTTCTCAAACACCCTCCTTAAAACCCAATTCTTTGACCACGCTTTGGGTCAACCCTTCTAATATCTCCTTCTTTGGCTCCATTTTTTTTAAAATTCCAACTCCGTGAAGCACCATGAAAGAAAGACTTGCATTTCTATAGCGCCTTTCACCACCACCGAACGTCCCGAAGCGCTTTACAGCCAATGAAGTACTTTTTGGAGTGTAGTCACTGTTGTAATGTAGGAAATGCGGCAGCCAATTTGCACACAGCAAGCTCCCACAAACAGCAAAGTGATAATGACCAAATAATTTGTTTTTAGTGATGTTGATTGAGGAATAAATATTGGCCCCAGGACACCGGGGATAACTCCCCTGCTCTTCTTCGAAATAGTGGCCGTGGGATCGTTTACGTTCACCTGAGAGGGCAGACGGGGGCCTCGGTTTAACGTCTCATGCGAAAGACGGCCCCTCCGACAGTGCAGCACTCCCTCAGCACTGCACTTGATTGTCAGCCTGGATTATTGTGCTCAAGTGTCTGGAGTGGGACTTGAACCCACAACCTTCTGACTCAGAGGCGAGAGTGCTACTCACTGAGCCACTGGCTGACACGTCTTTCTATGTCAATGGCACTATAAAAGCAAACTGTTGTTATTGTAACCATCAGTTCTTCACCCTAGTGTGACACAGCTTAAAACCCAAGTTTGCAAGGACAGAATCTCTCAATGTATCGCTGGGTGTTGTTCACAGTTTAAGTGGACCTATATGTAAATCTCACAAACTTTCTCTTACAATTTACTGAAATCCCAATGGTAAGAATAGGGAGTCAGTGTAATGGTGGTTTACGTTTCTGTACCATACCCACTGAAACGGAACAGTGCTACACCAGAACCAGGTATTTTACCGGAATGGGACCAGGGATGAGGGACTTCAGTTGAGTGGAGAAGCTGGGATTGTTCTCCTTAGAGCAGAGAAGATTAAGGGGAGATTTGATAGAGGTGTTCAAAATGGTGAGGGGTTTTGATGGAGTAAATAAGGAGAAGCTGTTTCTACTAGCAGGAGGGTCAGTAACCAAAGACACAAATTTAAGATAATTGGCAAAAGAACCAGAGGGGAGATGAGAAATTTTTAAATAATCACAGCGAGTTGTTATGATCCTAATGCACTGCCTCAAAGGGTGGGGGAAGCAGATTCAATAGTATTTTTCAGAAGAGAATTGAATATACTTGAAAAGGAAAATTTTGCAGGGCTATGGGGAAAGAGCAGGGGGGAGTGGGACTAATTGGAGAGCTCTTTCAAAGAGCCGGCACAGGCACGACGGGCCGAATGGCCTCCTTCTGTGCTGTACCAGTCTAACGCCACACAATGAAACGAGAAGAGGCGTGACGCAGTGCGACTCCCGTCCGTGGCCTATGTTGCCACTTACTTGGCATAAGCCTTCTCCACCAGGGCGCTCCAGAACTCATTCTTGGAGTTGGAATGACAGTAGATCAGCTGGCCATTGACTGTCGGCAGGCGGTCGTCAACCACGACGTCGACCCACTCTCCGAAACGCCAGAAGCGGAAGTGGAAAATGCCGGCGTAGTTGTTGGGTTTGTCCACTGCCCATTCCTGCTCCCTCCAGTTCGGGATTACCTGTTTTCCACCCCCCCCAAAAAAAAAGACAAATATGATCGGCAGGGGTCAGCAGGTCGACTTCTCCACCGAGTCCCTCAACGGCTTCGCCGGGTACCAATGCAAGCACAGAAGCCGTACCCTTTCCAATCCCTCCTCCAGCCACTGGCACCCATTTGCCCCATGGGGACGCCTGCCAGCCATTGGTGATTGCCCAGAACCCCCACCTCCAAGTGCTCTCCAGTGCAAGCGGACCAATCCAATTTGGTAAAGAAAATGACCGTATCTGCTGGGGTTCAGGCCACTCCTCTTACCCGGACCCCCGGGTGAGGCCCACTCATGCCTCAAGGGTTCCCTACTGAGCCAGGGAAGCAGGAACTCCCAGTGTATGGAGTCCCTGCCCCCAGGGCCGCTCCTGGACATTACCGGCCTTATAAAGAACCAGGCAGAGGTCCCACCCCTTACAAGTCCGACCTGCAATTAACGAGGTCCAGATGCAAACCAGGTCTCTGGTGTCTTAACGATCAGTTAGCTGGCATTACAATAGGTTTCCCGGAGGACCTGAGAGGAATTTCAGAGGCGATAATATCATGATTTAATCTTCTTCAAAAAAAACTCTCTGCAACTCCACTCCATTCCACCCTAGAAGTCTTTCACTCCGCACTTTCTGTTCCTCATTACTGCAAAAGCAAAATACTGCGGATGCTGGAAATCTGAAATAAAAACAGAAAATGCTGGAAATACTCAGCAGGTCAGGCAGCATCTGTGGAGAGAGAAACAGAGTCAACGTCAGAACTGGAAAAAGTTAGAGATGTAACAGGTTTTAAGGAAGTACAGAGGCAGGGAAAGGGGGGAGGGGAGGAAAGAACAAAAGGGAAGGTCAGCGATTGGGTGGAGGGCAGGAGAGTCCGAACTCGCACCAAGTCCCGTTCACCCATCACCCCTGTGCTCGCTGACCTACATTGGCTCCCGGTTAAGCAACGCCTCGATTTCAAAATTCTCATCCTTGTTTTCAAATCCCTCCATGGACTTGCCCCTCCCTATCTCTGTAATCTCCTTCAGTCCTTCCCCACCCCCCTCCCCCGAGATATCTGCGCTCCTCTAATTCTGCCCTCTTGAGCATCCCTGATTATAATCATTCAACCATCAGTGGCCGTGCCTTCTGTTGCCTCGGCCCTAAGCTCTGGAATTCCCTGCCTAAACCTCTCTACCTCTCTACCTCTCCCTCCTCCTTTAAGACGTTCCTTAAAACCTACCCCTTTGACCAAGCATTTGGTCATCTGCCTTCATTTCTTATGTGGCTCGGTGTCAAATTTTTTTTGTCTTATAATACTCCTGTGCAGCGCCTTGGGACGTTTTACTACATTAAAGGCACTATATAAATACAAGCTGTTGTTGTTGTTATTGTTGATGAGAGATTAAATGACAAAAGGGATGATGGTGCAAGGCTGAAGGAGATGGTAATGGGACAAGTAAAGAAACAAAAGATGGGTCTGGAGGAGGTGTAAATGGGGATGGCAGAATCATCAACAGCTGCTGTCCGAAAAAATGGGGGCAGAGGTTATGGTCTGAAATTGTTGAACTCGATGTTGAGTCCAGAAGGCTGTAAAGTTTCTAATTGAAAGATGAGGTGCTGTTCCTCGAGCTTAAGTTGAGCTTCGTTGGAACAGTGGAGGAGGCCGAGGACAGAATGGGAGTGGGGCAGAGAATTAAAATGAGAGGCGACTGGTAGCTCGGAGTCATGCTTGCGAACTGAACAGAGGTGTTCAGCAAAGTGGAACTCAGCATTACTGTGTGTTCGCCATGGCCTCTGCTCTAAGATACAATTTTCCAGTTACCACATTTCTAACCCTCTTTTCTTCTGACCCCACTCCACCTTGCCATTTCTCTTGCTTCCTTCAAAATCTACCTCGTCGAATGTGCTTTGCGTCCTCCTCATTTAATCTTGCCCGCCCACCCTCCCCATTACCCCCCCAACTCACTGCCTGCTACATAGGAACAGGAGGAGGCCATTCAGCCCCTCAAGCCTGTTCCGCTGGCTGATCTATACCTCAACTCAATTTACCCGCCTTTGCTCCATATCAAGGGGATCAAGGGGTATGGCGAGAAAGCAGGAATGGGGTACTGAGGTAGCATGTTCAGCCATGAACGCATTGAATGGCGGTGCAGGCTCGAAGGACCGAATGGTCTACTCCTGTACCTATTTTCTATGTTTCTATGTTTCTATCCCCTGACACCATTAGCCAATGGAAATTTATCAATCTCAGTCTTGAAAATTTCAGTTGAGCCCCAACATCCACAGCCTTTGGGGAAGCGGGGGGAAGAGTTCAAGATTTGCATCACCCTTGGTGTGAAAATCACTTTCACTTGCTACCTTCCTCGATCTCTTCAAAGAAAAGAGCCTCACCTCCCTCCTCTAAACTCCTTCATTGCTTCATTGCCTCTTCCCTTGTAAAGTACTGGGAGATACTCGCCCATTTGAGGAATGTTGCCCAAGTGTAACATGGGAGCAGAAGCAGGCCGTACAGCCCCTCAAGCCTGTTCCACAGTCATTGCTCGGTGGCGAGGAGGCCAAGAGAGATTTAAAAGGAACAATTACCTTTTGCCACAAAGCATCCCTTGAGGCCAAGCACGAGCAGGCAGCCACGAACCAGCAGTTACCCAGCTGGCCCTGGTTCAAGTCATGGGCACTCATCCCGTCAACAAAGAGGTGAGGACTGCTGCAGATTTCCTGTGGGGGAACAAAAAAAGAGAAAATAAAACATCGACTCCGACAGGTGTGAGGAGAGTCAGACCTGGCCCCGATTTTAACTCCAGGTGGATTCCCCGCTCAGGCCCGAGTTAAAATTACAGTCGGGTCTCAATGATGTCATCGGGCCACAACATGCACGTGTAAAGAAGGGCCCTGTTGGCTCCGGGCGCCTGCCCTCACTGCTTGCTCAGGAGAGCAGGTTAAAATTGCAGACGTTGCGATCAAGGCGGCTTTCGGACAGGTAAGAGCCAGGGTGATTTTAACGGCCCGCACGCCAGGTCTCTGCTGAGCGAGTCGGGTTAAAAATCGCCCCAGAATCTCACCTCGATTGTTAAAATTATTGCTTGTTGATTTGCGCTCGGAAGGCTAGTCTTTTGTGATCCAAGGCCGTATCTTTGCTCCATCGTCTTGCCCATGTGGAGCTGACGGGCCAACGTCTCATCCGACAGGCGGTATCGCCACTCCCTCAGTACGGCATCGAAGTATCGGCCTAGATAGTGTGCTCAAGGCCTGGAGTGGGGCTTGAACCGACTGAGTCAGAGGAGAGAGTGCAACCACTGAGCCAAGGCTGGCACTTGAGTGACTGACTAACGCCGACAAAAAGAAGCCTTGGTTATATGACTGTGACACATGAAAACAAGTGGCTACGTAGCTGAATTAACGCTCCTACACGTATATTAGAGGCAACACATCAGAGTCCCAAAGGGAATCCCAAATATTAATGGCACAAATGAGGTATTCAAGATAATTATAAGCTCTTCTATACTTCAAAATTGATTGATTTTTAATCTTAAAGTAAAGGAAAAGGAAGTGATATCTAAATTTCCACCATCTACAAGTCAATAGTCAGGAGTGTGATGAAATATTCTCCACTTGCCTGTATGAGTGCAGCTCCAACAACACTCAAGAAGCTCGACACCATCCAGGACAAAGCAGCCCGTTTGCTTGGCACCCCATCCACCACCTTAAACATTCACTCCCTCCACCACCGGCGCACCGTGGCTGCAGTGTGTACCATCTACAAGATGCACTGCAGCAACTCGCCAAGGCTTCTTCGGCAGCACCTCCCAAACCCGCGACTTCTTCCACCTAGAAGGACAAGGGCAGCAGGCGCACGCGAACACCACCACCTCCAAGTTCCCCTCCAAGTCACACACCATCCTGACTTAGAAGTATATCGGCCGTTCCTTCATCGTCGCTGGGTCAAAATCCTGGAACTCCCTCCTTAACAGCACTGTGGGAGTACCTTCACCACACGGACTGCAGCGGCTCAAGAAGGCGGCTCACCACCACCTTCTCAAGGGCAATTAGGGATGGGCAATAAATGCCGGCCTTGCCAGCGACACCCACATCCCATAAACGAAAAGAGGGGACCTGTAGACATGGGAGTGAGGCACTGACAATAGTTTGGATAACTGGTCTGATCTAGGGCGGTCACGGGAGGGGGGAGGGGGAGAATGTGTGACAGTGCTGTGGCATCACGAGTTGGTATAAAGGAAACGATGAGCTTCAGCCAGCATCGCCTATGGTTCCTTTTGAAATTTGGGAAACATTTTGTAAATTCTCCTAATTTTGTTCCCAAACTGTTTACCATTTAGAAAGAGACTTCAATCTGAATCGGTCTTAAATCACCTTATTAAGCAACGGTTTAGAAAATAATTCAGGCAATCAATGAGCCTGACAGACAACTCATTTATTTTACTGTTTTAAATTAACTGCTGTAATCACAATCCCCAGACGGATATTTGGAACCATTATACACCAGGTAACTTCCACAGCCAAACACCTTCCGTCAATCAAGAATTCACCGAGCTTGCTGTAGCAATACTCGGAGGTCTGACACGGCAAGACAGCCCCAGGTGGGCAGAGGAAACGCTTCAAGGACACCCTCAAAGCCTCCTTGAAAAAGTGCAACATTCCCACCGACACCTGGGAATCCCTGGCCCAAGACCGCACAAAGTGGAGAGAAGCATCCGGGAAGGCGCCGAACACCTCGAGTCCCTTCGCCGGGAGCAAGCGGAAGCCAAGCGCAAACAGCGGAAGGAGCGCACGTCAACCCAAGCACCCCACCCACCCGGCCCTTCAACCACCGTCTGCCCCACCTGTGACAGAGACTGTAGGTCCTGCATTGGACTCATCAGTCACCTGAGAAATCATTTTTAATGTAGAAGCAAGTCATCCTCGGTTCCGAGGGACTGCCTAAGAGAGAAGAGGATGTAACAATAGAGCCAGTGGATCCACAACCGGCACAGAGAGACTAAACCTATCGCCAGTCAACATCAGTAGTCAGCACTCTGAATAATCTTCCCTCCCCACCCGGCCTCGTCCCGAACAGCTCTCCCTGGGGGTCACACAGACACCCACACACACACGCACACAGACACCCGCCCACACACACTCACACAGACACACAGACACCCACACACACACACTCACAGACACACAGACACCCACACACACTGACACACACAGAAACAGACACACACTCACAGACGCACACGCACACAGACACCCACACACACACACGCACACACAAACACAGACACAATAAGAACAGGGACTGCTGGAAGGGCACAGCAGGTCAAAGCAGTTCATCTCCATAAAGAGAGCTGAAACTGGTTTTAACTTTTCAAGGCGTGTATCCATCACCAGTTCCGAGGACAAGTTACATATGAGAGAGAGAGAGAGAGAGAGAGAGAGAGAGAGAGAGTGAGAGGGAGGGAGAAATACTCAGAGACACAGACAAAAGACAGACAGAGTGAGAGACAGGGAGAAAAAGAGAGAACGAGAGACAAGAGAGAGAAACACACAGACAGACAGAGAGAGAGACAGAAAGAGAGAGAGAGAGAGAGACAGAGAGGGAGAGACAGAAAGACAGAGAGAGACAGTGAGAGAGACAGAGACAGAAAGAGACAGAGAGAGAGAGACAGAAAGAGAGAGACAGAGACAGAAAGAGAGAGACAGAGAGAGAGACAGAGAGAGAGACAGAAAGAGAGAGAGAGAGACAGACAGAGTCAGACAGAGAGAGAGAGACAGACAGACAGAGAGAGACAGACAGACAGACAGAGAGAGAGAGAGACAGACAGAGAGAGAGAGAGAGACAGACAGAGAGAGAGAGAGACAGACAGACAGACAGACAGAGAGAAACAGAGAGAGAGAGGGCGAATGCATAAGAAAATGAGAAACAGAGGTTCCACAAACAGCAATGAGATAAAATAAGCAGATAATCTGTTTTTTGTGATGCTGATTGAGGGATAAATATTGGCCAGGACACCGGGGAGAACTCCCCTGCTCTTCAAATAGTGCATGGGGATTTTTTTTACGTCCACCTGAGGGGGCAGACGGGGCCTCGGTTTAACACCTCATCCAAAGGACGGCAAGCAGCACAGGCGCTCACAGATGTGTGTTTCGAGCATTTTCTATTTCAGGATGTGCAGTTCTTCACTTCTTCATTTGAACAAACTCATATCCGTTCCACGACCACCATTATGTTTACCCGGCGCCCTATCCCCTCTTTAGATCATAGAACCGCTTCCTCAGTAACTCGGTTCCAATGCTGGGAGGGAAGGAACGAAGGAAAGGAACGAAGGAACTTGCATTTACATAATAAAAACAGAAAATGCTGGGAATACTCAGCAGGTCAGGCAGCATCCGTGGAGCGAGAAACAGAGTCAACGTTTCAGGTCGATGACCCTGCATTTCTATAGCGCCTTTCACAACTTCAGGGCATCCCAAAGCGTTTTACAGCCAATGAAGTACTGGAGTCACTCACTGTTGTAATGTAGGAAACGCAGCAGCCAATTTGCGCACAGCAAGCTCCCACAAACAGCAATGTGACAATGACCAGATCATCTGTTTTTTGTGATGTTGGTTGAGGGATAAATATTGGCCCCAGGACACCAGGGAGAACTCCCCTGCTCTTCTTCCAAATCGTGCCATGGGATCTTTTACATCCACCTGAGAGGGAATTGAAGATTAATCTCCAGGACACTGCCGCAAGTAACCCGAGAGAAACATCAGAAGGGCACTAAAAAAAAAAGCGTGCTTTCCACCCCCATTTTCTTTGAACACTTGTTTATTAATTATAAAAATATCGCAGTCGGGGGAATAAAGGCTGCTGGACAGTCAAGAATCATCCAATTGCATCATGAAGAGCTTGTCTGCTTTCCAATTGGCTGTGGGGAGACAGTGTGTCATAGGATGGACATGTTGGGTAGACCAATGGCAGGAGCGTGGGGGAGGGGCGGGACGTTATGTACTAAAAACTCCAGGTACACATTCAACCAGAGTTGCCAACCCTAACCCTGACCTTCACCCTGGTAGTGCCATTTCCTACATATTGTGCAAGGATTGTTAACCAGCCAGAAAAACAAACAAAGGGACTAAGCAGGGAATGCACGCACTGAAATACCGCGATTCCAGCCCCACCCTCGAGCATTACAAGGCCGAAGAATGTTCCACTCTATTCAAAAAACTGCCACCGCAAACCTGTCCAGCACCTCCAGAATCAACAGAGGCACCGCATCTACGTAATCAGCTGCTGAGGTCAGGAGATCGGAGCAGCAAAAACACTCCGTTCCCGTCAGCAGGCTGCATCTAAGCACCGCGCGCAAGACTGTGTGCGCGTGTGCTCGCGAGAGTGTGTGTGCGCGCGCAAGTGTGTGCAAATGTGTGCGTGAGTGTGCAAGTGTGTACAAGTGCATGAGTCTGCGAGTGTGTAGATGTGAGTGTGTAGTTGTGAGTCGGAGAGCGTTTAGGTGTGAGTGTACAAGTGGGCGAGTGTGATAGTGTAAGGGCGTGTGTTATTTTTGTCCGTGCTGTGAAGGTCTCGGGGATGGTGTAAAGGTGTTTCACGCTGGGATACGTAAACCCCCTGTGTTCTACCTCATATTGTGTGAATTACATTTTATGCGTCCTGTTTTTGAAGTAAACCACACTGTACATCACCCTCACCAAGAGCAGGCAGAGCACAAAATAAGTTATGTAATAGAAAGTGGAAGATGCTGGCGATGCGCGGGTCAGTCAGCAGCTCAAAAGAGATCAACAGGTGGAGACCTTTCATCAGAATAACTCTGTCCGAGGGGTCTACACTTGCCACGATAACTCTCCCAACCTTCCAGATGCTGACAACTGATGTGTATCTCCAGCATTTTCCAGTTTGACATCAGATTCCATCACCTGTATTTATTTTTTCTTCATTTAACATAAGCAGTAAATATTGGCCCAGGACACAGGGGAACAACTCCCCCTGCTCTTCTTCGAAATAGTGGCCATGGGATCTTTTACGTCCACCTGAGAGGGCAGGCGGGGCCTCGGTTTAACGTCTCATCCGAAAGACGGCACCTCCGAGAGTGCAGCACTCCCTCAGCACTGCACTGGAGTGTCAGCCTAGATTATGTGGGTAGTTGAATGGGGTTTGAACCCACGACCTTCTGACTCAGCAACAGCAACAACCAACTTATTATTTATACAGCCCCTTAAACGTAGTAAAACGTCCCGAGGCGCTTCACAGGAGCGATTATCAAATAAAATTTGACACCGAGCCACATAAGGAGATATTAGGACAGATGACCAAAAGCTTGGTCAATGAGATAGGTTTTAAGGAGCATCTTAAAAGGAGGAGAGAGAGAGGCGGAGAGGTTTAGAGAGGGATTTCCAGAGCTAAGGGCCCAGGCAGCTGAAGGCATGGCCGCCAATGGTGGAGCGATTAAAATCGTGAATGTTGAAGAGGCCAGAATTGGAGGAGTGCAAATCTCTGAGGGTAGTGGGCCTGGAGGAGGTTACTGAGATAGGGAGGGGGCGAGGGCCATGGAGGGATTTGAAAACAAGGATGAGAATTTTAAAATCGAGGCGTTGCTTAATCGGGAGCCAATGTAGGTCAGTGAGCACAGGGGGTGATGGGGGAACGGGAGTTGGTGCAAGTTAGGACACGGGCAGCCGAGTTTTGGATGACCTCAAGTTTACGTAGGTAGAATGTGGGAGGCCGGCCAGGAGTGCGTTGGAATAGTCAAGTCCAGAGGTAAGAAAGGCCTGGATGAGGAGAGTGTTACCACTGAGCCAAGGTTGATACCTCAGTTAGTATTCGGGCATTTTCCTCACTATCCTTAGGGATCAGAGGGTATTTTCGCATAACTTTCCTTCAGTTTTGGGTGGGGGGAAAGAGTCTATGACAGGATAGACTGCACATGGCCAGTGGAAGCACAAGGCTGAATGGGTCTTTCTCACACAACATGAGTGATGTAAGAAAACTACTAGGCACTTGGTCTAAGCGTTAAACAAAACTTTAATCAACTGTTTTTCAACATGGAGATCTAGTTGTGTCCTTCACTAGTTCCTGTTAAAGAATGTCCTAAGCAAGCTGGGCCCATGCCCGAGTATTTATACTCTCCCTGGACAGCGCCACCAGCAGGCCGCCCAGTATTACTTCATACATGAATGACAAGATTCATGTCAATGAGTTTCCCTATAAACTTCTCAACTCGTCATTCGTTCCCAGATGTCCGCTGTTCTTTATAATATCCACTGTGTAGGAGACGCCAACATACTGTCTGGGAGTTTTCAGGGAGTGTCTTGCAGCCTCTGGAAAAGTTCCAGAATTCTCTGCGCAATCGCAATCCCAATAGACCTCCCTCCTATTAGTTCACATCCCTCGGCACTATTTGGAGGAAGAGCAGGGGAGTTCTCCCCGGTGTCCTGGCCAATATTTATCCCTCAATCAACATCACTCAAACAGATTATCTGGCCATTATCTCATTGCTGTTTGTGGGAGCTTGCTGTGCGCAATTTAGCTGCCACGTTTCCCTACATTACAACAGTGACTACACTTCAAAAAGTACTTCATTGGCTGTAAAGCACTTTGGGACGTCCTGGTGAACAGCGCTGTATAAGTGCAAGTCTTTCTTTCTTTCCTGCAGGTTTAGCAGGGAAGACAAAGCAACAGCTCCAAGGGAATCCATGAGCAATGAGTCATTCAGCCAGCTTAGCTGGAGATGGGTAAACACATGCAGGAGTCCTGTGGTTAGAAGTCTCTTCCCTCTGGAATTCCAGGCAGGGAACACCTAAGGCAGGGAACACCTAACCAGATTGTTGTTCCATCATGCTTTTACTATCGAGTTACAATTAAAGCCACACTTGGTGTGTAGAGTGGGATTGAGTGCAAGAAATCCTTGAGGGTGACTTTTCTCCTTTAAGACATTCCTTAAAACCTTCCTCTTTGATCTGCCCTAATATCTCCTTATGTGGCTCGGTGTCAAATTTTGTTTGATAATCGCTCCTGTGAAGTGCCTTGGGACGTTTTCCTACATTAAAGGTGCTATATAAACACAAGTTGTTGTTGTTGATGCTACACATTTACTGATAAACCAAATAAAACCAGAAATTGTTGGAAGTAAAGACTTGGGGGGAGAAATTCGAGTGCTTTGCGCCTCTCGTTAAGAGGTGCTAACAGCGCCGCCAACACCTCCCGCGAAATCCAGCGGGAGGTTAGCAGCAGCGCTAACCGTTAGCGCCCCGCGGCGCTGCACCGCCGACGATGACGTCATCGCCGTGCGCAGTGTCCCGGCCGTGATCTTTGGTAGCGGCCTCTGACTTACCGCCGGATGCTGTGTCCGACGGGGTCAGGAGGACCTACCTGCGGCCGGTGCGGCGCCAATTAAAGGCGAGGTGCCGGGCGGCCATTTTTGTTGCTGGCCGCCTGTCAGTACCTGCCTCCGCTGCCATCCCCGGCCTCCTGACCCGCCCCCCACCCCACAGAGTGCCGGCTGCGCTCCATGAGCCCGGGAGTGCCGGGCTCTTTTGCCGGCACTCCCGATCCCCGGGGGCCCAGCTGGGCCCCGGGTCGCGCTGCGCAAGGCCCCAAGAGGGAGGCGGGGCGCTTCTAGTAGCGCCCCGCTTCAAGTAGCGCCCCGCTTCCCTCTTGGGGCGCTACCACTCAATTTCGGTCGTGGGGGCGCTAATTTTTAGCTACTATTAGCGCCCCAAAGGGGGTGCAACTCAAATTTTTGGCCCTTGCATTTCTATAGCGCCTTTCACAACCTCATGACGTCCCAAAGCACTTTACAGCCAATTTTGAAGTGTAGTCACTGTTGTAAACGCAGCAGACAATTTGCGCACAGCAAGCTCCCACAAACAGCAATGTGATAGTGACCAGATAATCGGGTTTTTTTTGAAGCGATGTTGGTTGGTTATTGGCCAGGATCCGGGGAGAACTCCCTTACTCTTCTTCGAAATAGTGGCCGTGGTATCTTTTACGTCCATCTGAGAGAGCAGACGGGGCCTCGGTTTAACGTCTCATCTGAAAGACGGCACCTCCGACAGTGCAGCACTCCCTCAGCCTAGATTATTTGCTCAAATCTCTGGAGTGGGACTTGAACCCACGACCTTCTGATTCAGAGGAGAGAGTGCGGCCCACTGAGCCAAGGCTGACACTCAGCAGGTCTGTCAACATCTGGAGGACAGGTCACCATTGACTCCACTTCCACCGCCCTTTCAGGCAGCGCATTCCAAATCACAACAACTCATTGGGTAAAAAAATGTCTCCTCGTGTCGCCTCTGGTTCTTTTGCCAATCACCTTAAATCTGTGACCTCTGGTTACTGACCCTTCTGCCACTGGAAACAGTTTCTCCTTATTTACTCTATCAAAACCCTTCATGATTTTGAACACCTCTATTAAATCTTCCCTTAACCTTCACTACTCTAAGGAGAACAATCCCAGCTTCTCCAGTCTCTCCACATAACTGAAATCCCACACCCCTGGAACCATTCTAGTAAATCTCCTCCGCACCCTCTCCAAGGCCTTGACGTCCTTCCCAAAGTGCGGTGCCCAGAATTGGACACAATACTCCAGCTGAGGGGCTTAACCAGGGTTTTATAAAGGTTTAGCAGAACTTCCTTGCTTTTGTGCTCTGTGCCTCTATGTATAAAGCCATGGATCCTGTATGCTTTTTTAAACTGCCTTATCAACTTGTCCTGCCACCTTCAAAGATTTATATTCATAAACCCCCAGGTCTCTCTGTTCCTGCACCCCCTTTAAAATTGTCCCATTTAGTTTATATTGCCTCTCCTCATTCTTCCTACCAAAATGTATCACTTCACACTTTTCTGCATTAAATTTCATCTGCCATGTGTCTGCCCATTTCGCCAGTCTGTCTGTGTCCTCCTGAAGTCTGTTACTATCCTCCTCATCGTTTACTACATTTCCGAGTTTTGCATAATCTGCAAACTTTGAAATTATGCCCTGTCTACCCAAGCCCAGGTCAATAATATAAATCAAAAAGAGCAGTGGTCCTAATACCAACCCCTGGGGAACACCACTGTATACCTTCCTCCAGTCTGAAAAACAACCGTTCACCATTACTCTCTGCTTTCTGTCTCTTAGCCAACGTTGTACCCGTGCAGCCACTGGTCCTTTAATCCCATGGGCTTTAATTTTGCTAACAAGTCTATTATGTGGTACTTGTTCAGATCAAACAACTACAACACTCAAAATCTTTTAAAAACTCAAAAGAACATTAAACCAAAAACCAGGCCTGAATAAAGGCCTCTGCCCAAGGCCATCGATTCAAGGTGATAGAACATGTTTATTTTCTTCAAAAAAAATGAATTCTAGATTCTAATGCAAGCTCTTCTCTCTCCCCCCAGAGTTCACGCTGGCAACTGGCATTCTCCCCCCTCCGTCAAGGCTAATATTCTCCTTCCCACCACCACCCCCAAGTGCCTCCCCTCCTTCACCAAAAGCACTTCTGCCCCTTTCCCTCTCCCCTTCAGTGCCATCAATTTCATCCACAGTGTCAGTTGTGGCTCAGTGGGTAGCACGCTCGCCAGAATTCAGAGGGTTGTGGGTTCAAGTCCCACTCCAGGGACTCGAGCACATAAATCCAGGCTGACACTCCAGTGCAGTGCTGAGGGAGTGCGGCACTGTCGGAGGTGCCGTCTTTTGGATGAGACGTTAAACCGAGGCCCCGCCTGCTCTCTCAGGTGGACGTAAAAGATCCCATGACACTATTTTGAAGCAGAGCAGGGGGAGTTCTCCCCGGTGTCCTGGGACCAATATTTATCCCTCAATCAACATAACAAAAAAACAGATTATCTGGTCATTATCACATTGCTGTTTGTGGGAGCTTGCTGTGCACAAATTGGCTGCTGCGTTTCCCACATTACAACAGTGACTACACTCCAAAAAGTACTTCATTTGCTGTAAAGCGCTTTGAGATGTCCAGTGGTCGTGAAAGGCGCTATAGAAATGCAAGTCTTTCTTTCTTCCTTGCGATCCACTCCCCACCAACGTCCCCAGTAAACTGCGCGGCTGTGCAGCGCTCCAGGGATCCCGCGCAGACGGCTTTTCAATACATAAAACGCCTGTGCGCGGTATTTTGAATGGCCGGCACAGCTCCTTAAAGGGGCCACGCGGTGCCAAACAAAATTAGAGGGAACATTAGACACTCTGCCCCCCTTCCCTTGCCATGTATCCTCCTTCCTCCCCTTGGTATCCATTCGCACCATCCTCCCAACCCGCCCCCCCCCCTCCTCAACCCCAGTCCTACCAGAGTTCAGTGTCTAATGCATTGGGCAGGGCCCTCGCCCTCTCCTTCTCCTCATGCTCTGATAATCCTAATGGCCCCAATTACTGGTTGTGGACACTGGTGATTGGGAACACTCTGTCTGGTGCATTAGCCGTCAGACGGAGGAGAAAGGAAACAACAATGTGGATTCATATAGCGCCTTCAATGCAGCAAAATATCCCAAGGCGCTTCACAGGAGCGATTATCAAGACAAAATTTGACAATGTCAATTCCCCACCCCACACAGATATATTCATTTCATTGTTTAGCAAATCCAATCACACCACAGACTCAATGTCCTCCAACATTTCCTGTTCGAGAGCTCTCATCATTTCCACCTTCGCCCAAGTCATCTTCCTTCTCATGAACCACAAGTCTACGTCCAATAATGGGCCTTTCTCCCGACAGATGGAGCAGTTCACCCTTTATTTCAAAGCTGGCCACAACATTTCCAAATAAGGAGATAGTACAGCAGATGACCAAAAGCTTGGCCAAAGAGGCAGGTTTTAAATGAGCATCTTAAAAAAGGAGAGAGAGGTAAGATACGGGCAGCAGAGTTTTGGATGAGTTCAAGTTTACGGAGGGTGCAAGGAAGGAGGCCGGCCAAGAGAGTGTGTTGGAGTAGTCGTGCCCGGAGGCAGCAAAGTCATGGACGAGGGTTTCAGCAGCAGATGAGCGGAGGCCGGGGCGGAGACGGACGATGTTCTGGAGGTGGAAGTAGACGAGCTCGGTGACGGAGCGGAAATGGGGTCGGGAGCTCAGTTCAGGGTCAAATAGGACGCCAAGGTCCTGAGCAGTCTGGTGCAGCCTCAGACAGTGGCCAGGGAGAGTGGTGGAGTCGGTGGCTAGTTAAGAGAGTTGGTGGCCTTTTAGCCGAGGCATTCGTCAATGTTAGAGTAAAAACAACAGGCTAGAAATGAGACTTTACCTAAATATATAACCAGGAGGGAATGCACTGACAAAATGACGGCGCAAAGTGTGCAGAAAAGCAGAGTACAAGATCTAACCTCACAACTTGAAGCCTCTGCATATTCCTTTAGAAAAAAATGTCCACACAATTTAAATCAGAAACTTCGCCAACACATTGGGCAAACACACACCACTCTCCTGCACTAAGAGACCCATCACCAGCTAACATCACAGAGGCGCACCGCAATTATTTATCAACAGACACGGTTCCGTAGCACAGATTCTAAATGATCTCAGAAAAAGAGTGAGGGGACTAAAAAAGATAAGGGAGGAGAAAAAGAAGGGAGGGAGAGAGGGAAGGGAAGGAGGAGGAAAAAAAAGAGAGGGTGGGAGGGAGGAGAAATAGGAGGGAGGGAGAGAGTAGAAAAAGGGAGGGGGGAAATAGAGGGAGGGAGAAGAAAAAAAAAAGGGGGGAAAAAAAGGTATTTTAAATGTCAAGCATTCCACAGCAGAGAAACACTGAAACAGCGGAAGTGCGGAGAAGGGTTTGTGCTCCAGGCAGCTTATGCTAGAATGTTGGAATCTCTGACTATCCAGCACTGGAGAGGTTGCCAACAATTACCGTAAGTTCTGGTGTATATGTTGCACCTCGAGTTGTCATCCGGCTGGTTTTTGAAGCTGAAACTCTCGATTTTTGAGCCTGGAATTCTAAGCGCCCACCTAGACTCTGAGATGAAGGGACGATCCCACTCCCCTGCCCCAACTCCCAAAGCGCTTTACAGCCAAATGAAGCACTTTCTGAAGGGTAGCCACCGTTGTAGTGTAGGAAACGCGGCAGTCAATTTTTGCACACAGCAAGATCCCACAAACAGCAAAGCAATAACAACCAGATCATCTGTTTTTAGTGATGTCGTTTGAGGGATAAATATTGGCCCCGAGACACCCGGGGAGAACTCCCCCCTGCTCTTCTTCGAAATAGTGGCCGTGGGATCTTTTACGTCCAACCTGAGAGAGCAGACGGGGCCTCGGTTTAACGTCTCATCCGAAAGACGGCACCTCCAACAGTGCAGCGCTCCCTCAGTACTGCCCCTCCGACAGTGCGGCACTCCCTCTGGAGCCCACAGCACACTATCTCTGGAGCGGGACTATGAACCCACAACCTTCTGACTCAGAGGTGAGGGTGCTGCCCACTGAGTCACAGCTGACAAAAGTGGGTTCAAGCATTGAGGCATGGGTGGAGGGGGGGGAGGATTATGAAATAACTTTTTAATCCCCCACGAATATTTTAGTAGCTACTGAGGATATGGAAACAGGATTTTAATTCCGCACACAATTATATTCCCTGCCCCCATCCTCACTAGTACAACTAGGTTATTCAATGGTTCATTTGGTTGGATTGAAGATAAGATATTACATTGAAAACTTTGGGCGTTTCAAGGAGTTAAACTGAAATTCTTGAAACATTCATATTTTCCAACAATGAATGATCCTCCCCCCCCGCCCAACAACAAATGAGTCGCAGCTGCCAAGTTCCTTCCTGTAGCTTTCGCCAGATGTTGGCAGACAACGAGCTATAAAAGAAACCTAATAAAATAGAAACAGTTCCTCCTAATCCCTGTAGAGGAGTGGAGTAGTCCAGCTCGTCACTGCTGTGGTTTCACTGAGGATCGCTCGCTCGCTCGCTTCCCCGCCCTCTCAATCCCAGGTCACGGACATTGAAGTCATTTTTTTTTCCTACATCAACAGAACACAGCAGTGGAGAGGGAGAGGGAGAAAGGGAGAGAGAGAGGGAGAAAGAGAGGGAGAGAAAGGAGAGAGGAAGAAAGGAGAGAGGGAGAAAGAGAGGGAGAGAAAGGAGAGAGGAAGAAAGGAGAGAGGGAGAAAGGGAGAGAGGGAGAGGGAGAAAGGGAGAGGGAGAAAGGGAGAGGGAGAAAGGAGAGAGGGAGAGGGAGAAAGGAGAGAGGGAGAGAGGGAGAGGGAGAAAGGAGAGAGGGAGAAAGGGAGAGGGAGAACGAAAGAAGGAGGAGAGAAAAAGCAAAAAAAAAGAGAAATAAAGAGAATAAGAGAAAACGAGAGAGAAAAGAGAGCGAAAGAATGATCGTGCATTTCTATAGCTCCTTTCATGACTTCGGGACGTCCCAAAGCCATTTACAGCCAATGAAGTACTTTTTGATGTGTCGTCACTATCGTAATGTAGGAAAGAGTTGGGGGGAGGGGGTGATGTAAATTGGGGGGGGTGGGGGTGGGAGAAGAGGAAAACGAGGTGAAATGGCAGGGGTAGGAGAAAGAGAGGTGAAATGGGTTGGGTGAAAAAAATGGTGAAATGGGGAAGGGACGAACATTTCTTTCGTTTATTAGTTATAAAAATATTGGAGATGGGGGTGGGGTGGGGGGGGTGGGGAAGGTCGTTGATTGAGAGTCAAAATCATCCAATCGAGTAACGAAGAGTCTGCTCGCTTCCCAATTGGCCGTGGGAAGGCGGGATGCAGCGAGGATGGGGGTGTCGGGCGACCAATGACGGGAGTCTGGGGGCGGGGCGGTTAGAGGCAGGAGGTCACATGACGAAACCTCCAGGAAATACGTCCAATCAGAATTGGCAACCATACTGCTCACAGCCATAGATTCAAAATGGCCGACCTGACGAGCTAGATCAGGGATCGCAGGGAGCAGCATGAAAAGGGATGTGTTTCAACTCTGTCCCCTGGCAAAGTGTTAGCAGCAGGAATGCATCATTCGAGTGATCCTGTTGGTAAGATTTGAACCGCGAGAGGATAACGCAGCTCCCTGACAGGAAACAGATATTTGGCCGTGCTTTTATTATTATTTTTTTTATGTTGAGAGAGGAATTAAAACCAAAGAATCTTTTGTCAGGTTACTTGGCAACGACGTGATGAGGCGTTTTAGATCAGGTTTGCTTTGTAAACAAGTCACGAAAGGCTCCCCTTTTCTCTCTTCTCCCCCTCCCCTCGGAAGCTGTCGATTCCTTGCTGGGATGAGTTTCCGCAGCTCCCACAACCAACCCCCCGTCCCCCCCCGCCCCCCCCCAACCCCCTTCCTCTTCTGGTACCAAGTCTTCACAACTTTGAATATTGCCAGTGAACGCTGGCGGGCTATTCGACTGCATGAAGCATCGTAGCTGAGCTCGATCCGGTCCACCAGAAAGGAAAGAAATTGCATTTTATTCAGCGCCTTTCACTGCCTCAGGACGTCCCAAAGCGCCTTGCGACCAATGAAGTGGAGCGTAGTCACTGTTGTAGTGCAGGGAAACGCGGCAGTCAATTCACGCACAGCAACGGTGGAGCGATGGAGATGGGGGATGCAGTCCCAACGATCTCGCTGTGCAAGTGGGGTCCAAAGAGATTCCTGTTCACGAGACACACACACACACACGCGTACCGAGATTCCTGCCCCCTATGTCAAGCAGTTTAAACAAACACACCCCCGCCCGCCCCATTCACGGTCAAACGCACAGGCAGTTCCAACACAGCTCAAAAGCCACAGGAATTTTTAGAAAGTTTACTTTAGTGTAGTTCCCCCTCCAGCCATAGTTCTGAAAACCGTACGTGGTTGTGTTGCCATGGAGACACCGCTACCCTTATCTGTAGTGACTGTGGCGGAGGTCACAGAACTGCAGATTGGGTTAAATCTCGATTTACTGCCAGGAAGCCAACACTTTCTGGATCAGGCCGTTCCCCCGGATAGAAAGAATACATCATGTCATCCTCAACAGAAATAGAAAAGAACAGCCAAGAACACACTTAGAAAAACAAAACAATTCAGCTTCTTGGCCCGTGCATCATTCCACTGCTGAGCGAGTGCTGAAGTCACAACAAAAAACAATCCACGGTGATTCTCCTCAAGCGTTTCCTTCCTTCATCTTCCCGCCTTCTGGGGAGAAAATATCCGCACGTCTAAAATCAACCCCAGGAGCAAGAAGGTCCCACTCCAGAGACTTGAGCACAATTATCGAGGCTGACCCTCCCAGTGCAGTGCTGAGGGAGAGCTGCACTGTCGGAGGTGCCTTCTTTCGGATGAGACGTTAAACCGAGGCCCCTTCTGCTCTCTCAGTTGATGTGAAAGATCCCATGGCGCTATTTCGAAGAAGAGCAGGGGAGTTCTCCCCGGTGTCTTGGGGCCAATATTTATCCCTCAACCAACATCACTAAAACCAGATGATCTGGTCATTATCACATTGTTGTTTGTGGGAGCTTGCTGAGCGCAAATTGGCTGCCGCGCTTCCCACATTACAACAGTGACTCCACTTCAAAAAGTATTTCATTAGCTGTAAGGCGCTTTGGGACGTCCTGAGCACATCAAAGGCGTTATATAAATGCAAGTTTTTCTTTGAAAAGAAGCTTTAATGAAGCAGAACAAGAACAAGTGAGAAAAATATTAAATCTCTTTATAAAATGGAGAAATATTTATTGACTTTATTTCCCCTCTGTTTCCTGTCTATATGGTGGTCAATATTTGGAATGAACAGGCAAGGTAACTGATGGGACTGAGTATATAAAGAAAAAGAAAGACTTTAATTTCTACAGCGCCTTTCACAACCTTAGGACGTCACAAAGTGCTTTACAGCCAATGAAGCACTTTTTGAAGTGGAGTCACTGTTATAATTTGGGAAACGCGGCAGCCAATTTGCGCACAGCAAGCTCCCGCAAACAGCAATGTGATAATGACCGGATAATCTGTTTTTTTGTTATGTTGATTGAGGGATAAATATTGGTGAGGACACCGGGGAGAACTCCCCTGCTCTTCTTCGAAATAGTGGCCGTGGGATCTTTTACGTCCACCTGAGAGGGTAGACGTGGGCCTCGGTTTAACGTCTCATCCGAAAGAAGGCACCTCCGACAGTGCAGCACTCCCTCAGCACTGCACTGGAGTGTCAGTCTAGATTTTTGTGCTCAAGTCTCTAGAGAGGGACTTGAACCCACGACCTTCTGACTCCGAGGAGAGACCTTTACCAAGCTGCTGACAGCTCGATCAGTGGTATTTCAGGCTATATTGATATTGGCGGGCGCACTGGCCTTACCGCTTTGACTTTTATATTCGGTACCTCTTGTGATAGAACCTAGAATTCATTAGCTTTTTTTTTTAAACAGCCTTTTCAACCAGAGGTGCTTCCTTTAATGTCCAAAGATAGGTAGGAAAGTAAATTGTGAAGAGGACATAAGGAGGCTACAAAGGGATATAGATAGGTTAAGTGAGTGGGCAAAGATCTGGCAAATGGAGTATAATGTGGGAAAATGTGAAATTGTCCATTTTGGCAGGAAGAATAAAAAAGCATATTATCTAAATGGTGAGAGATTGCAGAGCTCTGAGATGCAGAGGGATCTGGGTGTCCTAGTGCATGAATCACAAAAGGTTACTATGCAGGTACAGCAAGTAATTAGGAAAACTAATAGAATGTTATTGTTTATTGTGAGGGGAATTGAATACAAAAGTAGGGAGGTTATGCTTCAGTTATACAGGGCATTGGTGAGACCACATCTGGAGTACTGTGTACAGTATTGGTCTCCTTATTTAAGAAAGGATGTAAATGCGTTGGAAGCAGTTCAGAGAAGGTTTACTAGACCATTACCTGGAATGGGCGGGTTGTCTTATGAGGAAAGGTTGGACAGGCTAGGCTTGTATCCGCTGGAGTTTAGAAGAGTAAGAGGTGACTTGATTGAGACATATAAGATCCTGAGGGGTCTGGACAGGGTGGATGTGGAGAGGATGCTTCCTCTTGTGGGAGAATCGAGAACTAGGGGTCACTGTTTAAAAATAAGGGGTCGCCCATTTAAGACAGATGAGGAGAAATTTTTTCTCACAGAGGGTCGTGAGTCTTTGGAACGCTCTTCCTCAGAGGGCGGTGGAAGCAGAGTCTTTGAATATTTTTAAGGCAGAGGTAGATAGATTCTTGATAAGCAAGGGGGTGAAAGGTTATCGGGGGTAGGCAGGAATGTGGAGTAATCAGATCAGCCATGATCTTATTGAATGGCGGAGCGGGGCCGAGTAGCCTACTCCTGCTCCTAATTCGTATGTTCGTATGTCCTGTGAACCTGTTTCCCCCCCGCCCACCCAAATCCCTCTGCGTTCGAGTATGAGCGACAGTACCTGAACCATGTGTATATGTCAGGTAGCCCAGGGGGGAGCGATGCCAACACTCTGCCGGAAGTATTCCATTCCACAGCATCGAAAGACACCCAATGCATCTAGGTTCTTGAGGCCAGTGCGCCCGCCAATATCAATATAGCCTGAAATACCACTGATCGAGCTGTCAGCAGCTTGGTAAAGGTCTTGGTCCTGCTCAAGACTGAAGTTATTCAGAGTGCAATAAAAGGAATATAGGAATGTACAGGATTGAAAAAGATCATGCAGGTCCATCTGGCTTGTCCTGGGATTTAGGAAATGTCCTATCCTGCGATTCATAAGAACATAAGAATTAGGAGCAGGAGTCGGCCATTTGACCCTTCGAGCCTGCTCCACCATTCAATAAGATCATGGCTGATCTTCTACCTCAACTCCACTTTCCTGAACTATCCCCATATCCCTTGATTCCCTTAATATTCAAAAATCTATCGATCTCTGTCTTGAATATACTCAACGACTGAGCCTCCACAGCCCTCTGGGGTAGAGAATTCCAAAAAATAGAAGGACAAGGGCAGCAGACGCATGGGAACATCATCAGCTCGAAGTCCCACACCACCCCAACTTGGAAATATATCGGCCGTTCCTTCATCGTCGCTGGGTCAAAATCCTGGAACTCCTTCCCTAACAGCACCGTGGGAGCACCTTCACCACACAGACTGCAGCGGTTCAAGGATGAAAATTGGTTAACAGACAGGAAACAGAGAGCAGGAATAAATGGGTCTTTTTCGGGTTGGCAGGCGGTGACTGCTGGGTACCGCTGGGATCAGTGCTTGGGCCCCAGCTATTCACAATATATATCAATGATTTGGATGAGGGAACCAAATGTAATATTTCCAAGTTTGCTGACGACACGAAACTAGGTGGGATTGTGAGTTGTGAGGAGGATGCAAAGAGCCTTCAAGGCAATTTAGACAAGTTGAGTGAGTGGGCAAATACATGGCAGATGCAGTATAACGTGGATAAATGTGAAGTTAGCCATTTCGATAGGAAAAACAGAAAGGTAGAGTATTATTTAAATGGTGATAGATTGGGAAATGTTGATGTACAGAGAGACCTGGGCGTCCTTGTACACCAGTCACTGAAAGCAAACATGCAGGTGCAGCAAGCAGTTAGGAAGGCAAATGGAATGTTGGCCTTCATTGCAAGAGGATTTGAGTACAGGAGCAAGGATGTCTTACTACAGTTATACAGGGCCTTGGTGAGACCACACCTGGAGTACTGTGTGCAGTTTTGGTCTCCTTACCTAAGAAAGGATATACTTGCCTTAGAGGGAGTGCAGTGAAGGTTCACCAGACTGATTCCTGGGATGGCAGGACTGTCGTATGAGGAGAGATTGGGTCGACTAGACCTGTATTCACTACAGTTTAGAAGAATGAGAGAGGGTCTCATTGAAATGTATAAAATTCTGACAGGGCTAGACAGACTGGATGCAGGGAGGATGTTTCCCCTGGCTGGGGGGTCTAGAACAAGGGGTCACAGTCTCAGGATATGGGGTAGGACATTTAGGACTGAGATGAGGAGAAATTTCTTCACTCAGAGGGGCTACCACAGAAGGCTGTGGAGGCTCAGTCACTGAATATATTTAAGAAGGAGATAGATAGATTTCTAGACACAAAAGGCATCAAGGGGTATGGGGAGAGAGCGGGAATATGGTATTGAGAGAGGATCAGCCATGATCATATTGAATGGAGGAGCAGGCTAGAAGGGCCGAATGGCCGACTCCTGCTCCTATTTTTCTATGTTCCTATGTTTCTAAGAAGGCGACTCACCACCATCTTCTCAAGGGCAATTAGGGATGGGTAATAAATGCCGGCCTTGCCAGCGACGCCCACATCCCAGGAACTAATTTTAAAAAAACTACTTACATTGGCTGTAAAGTGCTTTGGGACATCCTGAGGTTGGGAAAGGTGCTGATAATAAATGCAAATCTTTCTCCCTCTCTTTCTCTCTCTCTCTGTCTCTCACAAGTAGAAAAGGCAACAAATTTCTATAATGTATTCTGGACAGGTTTCTGGAACATTCTGTTTTAGAATTGACAGGCTTTAGTGATGAGTAATTAACCAGAATCAGTTAACGATCTGACAGTAAGGGAACATCGTGCGAACAGTGACCATAAACTGAGTGAGTTTGAAGAGGGGGGGGTGGGGGCGGTCACCAAATCAAGGTTTTACATTTAAGTCTCCGGCTCCGGCTCCTGGCCGGCCTCCCATCTTCCACCCTCCATAAACTTGAGTTCATCCAAATCTCTGCTGCCCCGTGTCCTAACTCGCACCAGGTCCCGTTCCTCCTTGACCGAGCTTTTGGTCACCTGCCCTAATATCTCCTCCTGTGGCTCGGTGCCAGATTTTGTTTGATAATCGCTCCTGTAAAACGTCCCACGGCGTTTCACAACGTTAAAGGCGCTGAATAAATACAACTTGTTGTTCAGCATGACTTTTAACAGTTGGATTGTGTATTGGGGTCAGGGGAACTGTAGGCTTCCCCACCCCCCGAACTACATGGACAAGCTAGAATGGACTAAACAGTGTCAAATGTCATAAACGCTCCTGTGAAGCGTCTTGGGACATTTTACTCTGTTAAAGGCGCTGTATAAATAAATACAAGTTGTTGTTGTAGGGGTATATATTGGTTTTGCGTTGCACCAAATACTCCTTTGACTATGTCCCACTCTATGGGCAGGTTTACCCATTAACAGTTACGCCCAGCTTACTGTGGTCAGTTTATTTCTCGTCCCTTCAAAGCTTGTATTACTTAAATGTAAAACCTTGATTTGGTGACCACCGCCCCCCCCCCCCGCTCTCTTCAAACTCACTCAGTTTATGGTCACTGTTCGCACGATGTTCCCTTACTGTCAGATCGTTAACTGATTCTGGTTCATTACTCATCACTAAAGCCCGTCAATTCTAAAACAGAATGTTCAAGAAACCTGTCCAGAATACATTATAGAAATTTGTTGCTTTTTCTACTTGTGAGAGACAGAGAGAGAGAGAGAGAGGGAGAGAGAGAGGGAGAAAGATTTGCATTTATTATCAGCACCTTTTCCAATCTCAGGCTGTCCCAAAGCACTTTACAGCCAATTTCAGTAGTTTTTTTTATATTCGTTCATGGGATGTGGGCGTCGTTGGCAAGGCCAGCATTTATTGCCCATCCCTAATTGCCCCTTGAGAAGGTGGTGGTGAGCCGCCTTCTTGAACCGCTGCAGTCCGTGAGGTGAAGGTACTCCCACAGTGCTGTTAGGGAGGGAGTTCCAGGATTTTGACCCAGCGACGATGAAGGATCGGCGATATATTTCCAAGTCTGGATGGTGTGTGACTTGGAGGGGAACTTGGAGGCGGTGGTGTTCCCATGCGCCTGCTGCCCTTGTCCTTCTGGGTGGTAGAGGTCGTGGGTTTGGGAGGTGCTGCCGAAGATGTATAGTCACTGTTGAAGTGGCCATTCCATCATCCCGTCCAAGATCGACTAATGTGATGCAGACCGGGGGACGATTGAACCTGGGAACTTCCAGTTCTGTACTGCTCACCGGCTCAGCACACCAAGCCACCGTGGAGCTCAGCGGTTTCCTCTATTGGTCATAGCCAAGTTAACAAGTAGTCCTCTCAGGATCCTCACCACAGCACAATAACAGAAAGCCACCTACCGTAGGGCGCTTCCAGCGGACATTGGACAGCAGTGCCGTCGTGCAGAACAGCGACTCTTCGTCGGCGAGGAACATGGGGTCTTCGAAGAGCTGGTTGCGTCGCTGACATTCCTTCTTCAGGACATAGAACTCCTGGCTTCCGTAAGGCTTCACCGAGTCAAACATCCTTCAAACCTGTGAAGGGCAAGAACAGAACATAAAGCATGGAATGCAAGAATCTCCAACAAGCCTAGGCCTTTCACAAATCATCTCCCAAAATGGACTTGTTTAAGTGTCCTGAGTGAAAAGTCCCTTATCCCCCAACAGCTACTGCGGATGTTATCTAGGTTTCCGAGAGTATATTTTGCTAGTTCCACTAGGCCAGAGAGAGAGTAGGGGGACTTCCTCCTCCAGGCAGCAGGGATTTAGGAGCAGGTATGCGAGGAACTACAGCCACGTAGGGAGTGGAATCAGTGAGGAGCTCGTCCAACACTCTGCTGCCCAGACCCTAACTCGCACCAAGTCCCGTTCACCCATCACCAGCATTCCCGTTAAGCTGCGTGGCGATCTGGAGGTCCTGCGCCGCCGGCTCACCGGCTTTTAAATGGAAAAACCGCGCATGCGTGGAAATTTGAATGGGCCGCGCACCCAAAAAAAGAAAAGGAACATTGCCCATCACCCTCTGTGCTCGCTGACCTACATTGGCTCCTGGTCCAGCAACGCCTCGATTTTAAAATTCTCGCCCTTGTTTTCAAATCCCTCCATGGCCTCGCCCCCTCCTTATCTCTCTAACCTCCTCCAGCCCCACAACCCCCCCCCCCCCCCCGAGATCTCTGCACTCCTCTAATTCTGGCCTCTTGAGCATCACCAATTTCCTTCGCTCCACCATTGCCTTTAGCTGCCTAGACCCTAAGCTCTGGAATTCCCTCCCTAAACCTCTCAGTCTTTCAACCTCTCTCTCCTCCTTTAAGATGCTCCATTGAACCTACCTCTTTGACCAAGCCTATTCTAATATCTCTTTGTGTGTCTCGGTGTCAAATTTTGTTTGATAATCCTCCTGTGAAGCTCCTTGGGATGTTTTACTACTACACTATATAAATGCAAGTTGTTGTTGTGATTGAGTATGCTATCAAAACACACTCAGCTATAACTCCACTTGTCAAAATAACCCACAGCCAACACACAAACCTCAGGATACTCCAATCCCCTCACATCTCCAGCATACAATCCAAATCTCATGTCCTCCAGTTAACCTTCTCCACACTGCCAAAACAGCCCGGGACCCAACTGTGTCTCACGGAGCATTTGATCATTTCAGTCTATCCCTAGAACTACTAATTCCCAATTCCCGTTCCCAACTGATCAGCCATGATCTATTTGAATGGCCGAGCAGGCTTGAGGGGCTGAATGGCCTCCTCCTGTTCCTGTGTCCCAAATCAAGACACAAGGAGGCTGTAGCATTTTTGGGAAGGCTTTCTGCCAAGAATTTTCCGTTTGAAGTCTCTCGAAGAGGAATAATATAGCACTAGAGATACCATTAGTGGCCGGCTGCATTGGAGATTCTATTGTATTGATTTGACAGCATCGATAACAACCTCCAGCCTCTTGAAAACCTACAGACTAATGGTCCATTAGAATAATCTGATGCAGGAAGTTTGTCCATTAAGTGGGGGGGGAGGGGATGACAGAGAGAAGAGAGAAAGAGCGAGAGAGAGGAGAAAGAAAAAAAGGAGAAAAAGAGCGAAAAGAGAAGAGAGACAGAAAGAGAGAGAGAGAGAGATCAAACTTGCATTTCTATAGCGCCTTTCATGACCTCCGGATGACCCAAAACACTTTACAGCCAATGAAGTACTTTTTGAAGTGTAGTCACTGTTGTAATGTAGGAAATGCGGCAGCCAATTTGCGCACAGCAAGCTCCCACAAACAGCAATGAGGTCAACTGTTGTAGTGATATTGGTTGAGGGATAAATTTTGGCCAGGACACCGGGGAGAACTCCCCTGCTCTTCTTCGAAATGGTGCCGTGGGATCTTTTACGTCCACCCGAGAGGGCAGATGGGACCCTTGGTTTAACGTCTCATCCGAAAGACGGCACCTCTGACAGTGCAGCACTCCCTCAGCACTGCACTGGAGTGTCAGCCTGGATTTTTGTGCTCAAAATCTCTGGAGTGGGACTTGAACCCACAACCTGCTCAATTCGGTCCCCATTTGATCAGTTTCCCTCCCCCCCCCCCCCCCCAACTTAGCTCAGAGACACTTGGCTTTTTATAATGCCTTTACCACCTCCCTTGTGGAGATACGCAACGACACAGGGCACAGACCGGGGGTAATCCAACCCCGGACGTGCCTACCTGGACCATGTGGCTCAGCTTCCGAAACGACAGTGTGACCAGGGGTGGGGGAATGGACTCCTGGTGAGAAAGCATCCCACAGATTCCTTCACTGGGTTATCGAATGAGGTAAATCTTTAATCCTGTCGACAGAATCTGAACCAGAGGGCCCTTCAACACTTAAGGGAAAGAAAACTTTCCCCTCTCTCTCTCTCTCTCTCTTCCGCTCTCTCTCATGACCCCCCTACTTAAAAAATAAATCAATACACAAATATTTCACCCAATACATGCGCAATATTACTTCAGCCAAGACACAGCACCACTGACAATGGGAGTGGGTCAGGTTAAGATCATACCTTGTACAGAGTGCTCGGGTGAGTGCGCACTTCACAGACTGGTACAAAAAATTCAACTGAGCCACTTTAAGTTTCTCTAATGGGGGCGCTCGTGGGAATTTAAGCTCCTCTTCTACTGGCACAAGTGGGAATTTAAGCTTCTCATAGGGCGTTAGTGGGTGTGGGAGCGGAGGTCCCTATTCTTTCTGCGCAGTCCGCGAGACCAGCACACGCGGAGTTAAAAGTTAAAACAGCTTTCGGCTGAGCACGGGCTGTAAATTGGGCAAGAGGAGTTCAAAGCAAAATGATGCCTTCGCAGGAAAGCACAAGGACAATTTCACGGGAAAGGAAACAGTAGAATACGCGAGAGTCGCTCAGCCACATCTGAACGTGTCAACTTGATCACATTGTTTGCAGTAATAAAATGGATGGCAAGAGTTTAACTGCAGCAAAGAAACAATTAGAAGAGTCGAGTGCCTGACTGTTGAGTTTATATTGTTATTCTGTTGGCATTTGTGTGCATCTTTGATGTGCCATAATTCACTGGCGGTGTGCATGGAATGTAGTGAACAAAGATGAACAATGGTATAAGGGAGGTAAGGGAATGACTGTTCAGTAGCGCGCACTGGAATCGTGGACAGTGTGAGTCTCAGCAGCTCGTGCTCACACTGGTTTTGTGTCGTATGAAAAGTTTTGTGCACTCATACTGGTTGTGGATAGTACAAGGTTTCAATAAAGACCTGGATCCTGCGGAGTGTGTGTGTGTGTAATCTGACGTTTAAAGTAACGAAACAAAAAAGAAGAATTAAGCAGCCCAACAGAGCCGATTTAAGCTTTTCTTATGCTGGCGTTAGTGGGGCCTGTGTGCAACCAGTTCCTGAGCCTTGGAGAGGCGATGGCAAACCAGGAATAAACCTGCCGGATTCACCGACAACCCGCACCGGCACCTGGCCTGAAGTGAATCCGACAAGGGGTTGCCACCGGCGACAGCATCGGGGAACGGGCGGCACCAACACTCCATGGACTCCAATGTTAAAATATTCAGCCAATCCAGTGACACTGAATAGTTGAGTGTTGTAGGAGATCCAGTACTGGGCCAAGTCCCCAGGCTCAATCTGTAACATTACAAGATAATAGAAGGAAGGAAGGGGCATGTGTGGGGAAGGTATTTAAAATTTAAAGTGACCTTTTTGTGTAAGATGAAGATAATGGGCCAAAAATTCATCCCGCTGCGCGAGAGTACGCACTGCGTACTCTCGCGTATTCTCTCTCCAATTGCCGGTTTTCTGCATGCCCTGCGCATGCGCTGAAAACCGGCACTTGGTCTTTTGAAAAGGGGGCGGTTCCTCGGTGCATCGCGTGCGCGCTACAGGCTGCGCGCACGCTGTGCACTTCGTGCTTTGGACGCGCAGGTAAGAACGGAAGATTTTAGAAATGGAAAAAGGAGGAGTAAGACCCACTTTTAACAAGGTAAGTAGTGAATTAAGTATTTTTTTGAATTTTTTTTAACAGGTATATCTTTTTTAGAGACTTTAAAGACAGGTAAGTTTATTTTTATAACTTTTTAAAAGATTTTAAATTTTTTCAAAAATTTAATTTTTTATTTAAAATGGTTAATTTATTTAACTATACTTATTTTATTAATGTGATGGTTTTTTTTTAAATTTAATTGAGGTTTAGCTGTTATTTTGGGGGGGTGTAAGATTCATAGATTTCACAGCACGTATGTGAAACTTATGAATGGAAGATGGTGTGCTGCCATTGGCTCTAACTGAGTCACGTGATCCCACAGCTCGCACGAATTCACTACGCCGGTGGGATACGCAAGCACTGCCCAGCTGATGTCTGGAACATCAAGTTCGTGCGAGCTGGATCTGAAAAAGCCAACGCGGAGTGAGAGATCGCGGGGAAGCCTTACCCCCGCGGGAACAGAGCGAGATCAATTTCTGGGCCATTATATTTGTTTCAAAATTGAACTCACAGAAAGTATACACTATAAATCGGTAACACCCTACTCAAGCCAAGTTAGAGTTTTAATATTTATTTATGTGGGGAGAGATAGAGATAGAAAGAGATGGACAGAGAGGCAGAGAGACAGACCAGAGAGACAGAGACAGACAGAGAGACCGAGAGAGAGACAGACAGATGGAGGGAGAGACAGACAGACGGACAGAGAGAGACAGACACAGAGAGACAGACAGAGAGACAGACCAGAGAGACAGACAGACAGAGGGAGAGAGACAGACAGACAGAGGGAGAGAGAGAGACAGACAGAGGGGGAGAGAGAGAGAGACAGACAGAGGGAGAGAGAGAGACAGACAGAGGAGAGAGAGAGAGACAGACAGAGGAGAGAGAGAGAGACAGACAGAGAGAGAGAGACAGAGAGAGAGAGAGAGAGAGACAGAGGGAGAGACAGAGAGACAGAGGGAGAGACAGAGAGACAGAGGGAGAGACAGAGAGACAGAGGGAGAGACAGAGGGAGAGACAGAGAGACAGAGGGAGAGACAGAGAGACAGAGGGAGAGACAGACAGAGGGAGAGAGAGACAGAGGGAGAGAGAGACAGAGACAGAGTTAGACACAGAGAGAGACAGACTGTGTTTCCTAATTTCACTCTCGTTATGCCACTAGCGAGGAAGCCGCCTCCCCATCTCTGTAACCTCTTGCAGCCCTGGAATTCCCTCCCTAAACCTCTCCAGCTCTCTCCCCACCTTTAAGACACTCCATAAAACCTACCTCTTTGATCAAGCTTTTAGTCACCTGTCCTAATATCTTATGTGGCTCAGTGCAAGATTTTGTTTGATAATCACTCCTGTGAAACTCCATTGGGATGTTTTACTACGTTAAAGGTGCTATATAAATACAAGATGTTGTTGTTTAGCATAATTTTTAACAGTTGGATTTTTTTTATTAGGGTCAGGGGAACTTTAGGCTCCCCCACCCCCCAAAGTGCAGTGTTCAGTTCCATTCGTAACTCCTCAGATAATGAAGCAGTCCATGCCCACATGCAGCAAGACCTGGACGACATTCAGGCTTGTGCTGATAAGTTGCGGGTAACATTTGTGCCACACAATGACCATCTCCAGCAAGAGAGTCTAGCCACCTCCCCTTGACATTCAACGGCATTACCATTGCCGAATCCCCCACCATCAATACCCTGGGGACCACCATTGACCAGAAACTTAACTGGAAGAATCACATAAATACTGTGGCTACAAGAGCAGGTCAGAGGCTGGGTATTCTGCAGCGAGTGACTCACTTCCTGACTCTCCAAAGCCTTTCCACCATCGACAAGGCACAAGTCAGGAGTGTGATGGAATACTCTCCACTTGCCTGGATGAGTGCGGCTCCAACAACACTCAAGAAGCTCGACACCATCCAGAACAAAGCAGCCCGCTTGATTGGCACCCCATCCACCACCTTAAACATTCACTCCCTCCACCACCGGCGTACCGTGGCTGCAGTGTGTACCATCTACAAGATGCACTGCAGCAACTCACCAAGGCTTCTTCGGCAGCACCTCCCAAACCCGCGACCTCTACCACCTAGAAGGACAAGGGCAGCAGGCGCACGGGAACACCACCACCTCCAAGTTCCCCTCCAATTCACACACCATCCTGATTTGGAAATATATCGGCCGATCCTTCATCGTCGCTGGGTCAAAATCCTGGAACTCCCTCCCTAACAGCGCTGTGGGAGCACCTTCACCACACGGACTGCAGCAGTTCAAGAAGGCGGCTCACCATCACCTTCTCAAGGGCAATCAGGGATGGGCAATAAATGCTGCCTTGCCAGCGATGCCCACATCCCGTGAATGAATTAAAAAAAAACCTACATGAACACGCTAGAATGGGCCGCCCTCTTGTGATCTTGTGCTAATCCTCAATCAAAACCGCATTATGAGCAACCTGTCTACAAGTGAAACAAACCATTCATCTCCAGAAGGCCAGCATTGTCACACAGCAAGCTCAGGAGGGTGGGGAGCCGGTACTTAAGTCAATAAAACCAAATGATGTTTAAGAATCAAATAACAGGCCAAATGAAATACAATAGTGGGGGGGTGGGGGGGAGAGGGGGAAACGATTGCAAAACTCCATCTTGAATTGAAGTAACATGCCAAGCTAGAAAGCGGGCACAAGCTCACCAAAAGCCCTCTCCCCCACAAAATGAACCTGATGGACCATAAATTGCTCTAAAGATCGTTCTTCCAACAAGTGAAGGCGATGGGTGGGGTGGCTAGACTAAAAGTTCAATGGGACACGAGCTAGTCATAACGTAATCTTCCCAACGTTTGATCACATATCGCAGCAGCAGAAGAGAAGTAAAGTCCGAAATATGTGGAGTTTGCAGCAGTGGTAGATTTAGAATTTCCCCCCTTCGCCCCCCCGCCCCCCCCAACCAACCGCCCGAGGGCAAATCTGAGTAGTGAAGGATGGAGAGTTAATTGGAGGCACTCCAGGAAAATTTTGATCGCGACGCTTTCTTTGGCTAGTTTCCTGACATTTGGGAGTCTACTGTAATTCTGCCCTACAGGCTAAAAATAATCCTGCTGGGGTAACGCAGGAAGACTAAACTCCTTGTAGGGACTTCAGTACAACTTTAGAGAGTTTAGTGAATCTGACTCAAGTCACACCATGCTAGCATGTGAACTGAACTCTTTTGTAACGTGCAGCGTGCAGCTGCAATAATCCCAAACAGCGGTACAAACTCAGAAGTGTAGTAAACAGTGAGGAGAGCAGCCTTCGGTCGCCTGAGGAAGAGAGTGTTTGAAGACCAGGACCTCAAACCCGGCACTAAGCTCATGGTCTACAGAGCAGTAGTAATACCCGCCCTCCTGTATGCCTCAGAGACATGGACCATGTACAGCAGGCACCTCAAAGCACTGGAGAGGTACCACCAACGCTGCCTCTACGAGATCCTGCAAATCCATTGGCAGGATAGGCGCACCAACGTCAGTGTACTCGCTCAGGCCAACATCCCCAGCATCGAAGCTATGACCACGCTCGATCAGCTCCGATGGACGGGCCACATCGTCCGCATGCCCGATACGAGACTCCCAAAACAAGCGCTCTACTCGGAGCTCCGACACAGCAAGAGAGCCCCAGGTGGGCAGAGGAAACGCTTCAAGGACACCCTCAAAGCCTCCTTGAAAAAGAGCAACATCCCCACCTACACCTGGGAATCCCTGGCCCAAGACCGCACAAAGTGGAGGAGAAGCATCCAGGAAGGCGCCGAACACCTCGAGTCTCTTCGCTGGGAGCAAGCGCAGGCAGCGCAAGGGGCGCACGTCAACCCAAGCACCCCACCCCTTCAACCACCGTCTGCCCCACCTGTGACAGAGACTGTAGGTCCCGCATTGGACTCATCAGCCACCTGAGAACTCATTTTTAGTGTCGGTTCCGAGGGACTGCCTAAGAAGTAAGAAGAGTAGCAGACTTCAGGAGGACATAGACAGACTGGTGAAATGGGCGGACACGTGGCAGATAAAGTACGAAGTGATACATTTTGGTAGGAAGGTTGAGGAGAGGCAATATAAACCTGTTAACCAGGGGTATTAAGGGACGTGGGGCAAAAGCGGGTGTATGGAGTTAGGTCGCAGATCAGCCATGATCTCATTGAATGGTGGAACAGGCTCGAGGGGCTAAATGGTCTCCTAATGTTCCTGTGTGCCTTCCTATCCCTAAACTAAATGGTACAGTTTTAAAGGGGGTGCAGGAACAGAGAGACCTGGGGGTGTATCTTTGAAGGTGGCAGGACAAGTTGAGGAGGCTGTTAAAAAAGCATATGGGGTCCTTGGCTTTATTAATAGAGGAATAGAGTACAAAAGCAAGGAAGTGGTGCTAATTCCTCATAAAATACTGGTCAGGCCTCAGCTGGAGTATTGTATTCAACCAGAGATGATGTGGGTTTTTCTTTTTAAAAAAGCGCAGCGAGTTATGATGATCTGGAATGCGCTGCCCGACAGATTCAATAGTAACTTTCAAAAGAGAATTGGATAAATACTTGAAGGGGAAATATTTGCAGGGCTATGGGGGAAAGAGCGGGGGGGGAGTGGGACTAATTGGAGAGCTCTACCAAAGAGCCGGCACAGGCAGGATAATAAAAAAATGATGGGCCGAATGGCCTCCTTCTGCGCTGTATCATTCCATGATGTGGAGATGCCGGTGTTGGACTGGGGTGGACAAATGTGAGAAGTCGCACAACACCAGGTTATAGTCCAACAGTTTTATTTGAAATCACAAGCTTTCGGAGCGGCTGCTCCTTCGTCAAATAAAGCTGTTGGACTATAACCTGGTATCATTCTATGGCTGCACATTCACAAAACAAGTTCAAAAGTCACATCTGTCGCACACACACTCCCCACTGCCACCCAGGGTGTTGCACCAATCAAAAGTGTGCTGATTTACCTATTTTAGACTACTAACTTTTATATTTAAATAGATTCAGGAGGGATAGAGGCAAGACGGTGTCATTGAATCAAAACCATAGTACAAGCATTCTGAGGAAGGGACACACCCAAACATTAACTGGTTTCTCCTCTTCTAAATACAAATCGACCTATTGCACATTTCAAACAGTGGCTAATGCACAAGACCAGAACAAAAGCAAAATACTGCGGGTGCTAGAAGTCGGAAATAAAAAAAACAGAAAATGCTGGAAATACTGAGCGGGTCAGGCACCATCTGTGGCCAGAAACACAGAGTTAACGTTTCAGGTCGATGACCTTTCGTCAGAACTGGAAAAAGTTAGAGATGTGTAAAAGGTTTTTAAGCAAGTGTAGGGGCAGGGAAAGTGGAGAGGGGAGGAAAGAACAAAAGGGAAGGTCTGTGATAGGGTGGCGGGCAGGAGAGATTAAGAGATAAAAGGGATGATGGTGCAAGGCAAAAGGAGATGGTACTGGGACAAGTTAAGAAACAAAAGCTGGGTCTAGAAGAGGTGTAAATGGGAATGGCGGAATCATCAGCAACAGCTGCCGTCTGAAAAAATAGTGGCAGAGGTTATGGTCTGAAATTGTTGAACTCGATGTTGAGTCCAGAAGGCTGTAAAGTGCCTAATCGAAAGATGAGGTGCTGTTCCTCAAGCTTATGTTGATCTTCGTTGGAACAGTGTAAGGGGCCGATGACGGAGAGATCAGGGTGGGAGTGGAGCGGAGAGCTTCCGGTTGCCTGTCACTTTAAGGGCTGGATTTTGTCAGCCCCGAGGAGGCAGGTATGGAGGCGGGACTGCTGGTAAAGTTGCAGAAAGTGGGGGCGGATGGCAAACCCGCCCCCATCCCGCCTCCGTGCCCTTTTGCCTGGAGGCAGGAAGCCGTCCTGCCCCGGGTCCCGTCTCCTCGAGGTGGGAAAGGGATTAAATCCTTTTAACTGCCTGTTAACAGGTAGTTAACAGGCAGAAAAAAGGATTAGTCCCATTTTACCTTTTCAGGTGAAGGTTTCCCGACCTCGGAGGACCCCACCGGGTTGGAGGAGACGTGAAGGAGGTCTGCGGGGGTCGGAGGGGCCTGAAATTGAGATGTAGAGGCGACTGATGGGTGCAAGTGTGGAGTGGTAAGTATGTGAGGTGAGTGTTAAGTGTTAGAAAATGTTCATTTACCTTTGTTTCTCCCTACAGCCTTCAGCCACGGTGGTTCCGGAGTCCCGACATCTTCATTGTAGATTTCACAGACTGGCTGTTGGATCCTCCGAACCAACAGTCATCTGCTTTCTACAAAGTTGAAAGGTTTGATGAGTCCTGAACACAAGGACTCATCAAACTACACAGAATGTCAGTGTTTGACAGCTTCACAGAGCTGTCAAACGCTGACATTTCTTCTTTCAAGAAGTCTTGACAGATGGCACGTCAGACGTTGACGTGCTCTGTCAGTGACTTCCTCCTAATTGGTCTGCTGAGCCCGCAGGGCGGGCTTAACAAGGTCAATCAGGGGAAAATCCCTCTGGTTGGCCCGAACATGATGGAGGTGGGACTGAGACCCGACAAGCAGCAGTCCCACCTTCAGCATGTCTCCATTCACAAAATCCAGCCCTAATTCTCTGCTCCACTCCACTCTGACCTCTCTGTCCTCGGCCTCTTACATTGTTCCAACGAAGCTCAACGTAAGCTCGAGGAACAGCACCTCATCTTTTGATTAGGCACTTTACAGCCTTCCGGACTTAACATGGAGTTCAACAATTTCAGACCATAACCTCTGCCCCTATTTTTTCCACATGGCAGCTGTTGATGATTCTGCCATTCCCATTTACATCTCTTCCAGACCCATCTTTTGTTTCTTTACTTGTCCCATTACCATCTCCTTTCGCCTTCCACCATCGTCCCTTTTGTCATTTAATCTCTCCTGCTTTCCACCCTATCACAGACCTTCCCTTGTGTTCTTTCCTCCCCTCCCCCCTTTCCCTGCCTCTGCACCTGCTTAAAACCTGTTACATCTCTAACTTTTTCCAGTTCTGACAAAGAGTCATCGACCTGAAACGTTAACTCTGTTTCTCTCTCTCTCCACGGATGCTGCCTGATGACAGCTGCAAAAGTGGTGTGAAGGATCCAATGGTGCACTGGTGAGTTTCAGAGGTAAGAAAATGTTGGGAAATTCATTTTTAATGCATTTACACTTTTCTGTAGGTAACAAGTTTTGAATTGGCTGTCCAGTCCCACCTCATTGGGAGAACCTCTCTCACCAGTGACAGATCGCCTCTGTAACCTCACCTGCAGCTGCCATCTGTTCTAGCCTAAGGAGAGAGTCACTGGCGAGTCTGGGTGCAAGATCTCACCTGTAAACAGTCATGGTCAGTGTTTGCAGCACCTCCACACTGTCAAACACTGAGAAATGAGCTGTCAAAGAAAAATCGTGCGTGGTCCCATCAAATGACGTCATCTGACACCAGCTTCCTCTTAATTGGCCGGCAAGCCCGCAGGGCGGGGCTTAACGGGGCCAATCGATGTAAAATCACGTCTGTTGGCCGGATGCAGTTGGGGGCGGGACTGGAACCCGGAAACCACCTGACCCGCTTCTCAAGCCGCCTCCATTCGTAAAATGGCGGCCAGAGAGCGAGAGCACACAAGAGGGGAGTTTGGCCGTCAGGTGACCAGTTTTATTTCTTGTCCCCTTTCTGGGAGTGCCCAAAAACATAAGAAATAGGAGCAGGAATAGCACACACAGCCCCATGAGCCTCCTCCGCCATTCAATAGGATCATGGCTGAGCTTCCACCTCAACTCCCACTTTCCTGCACTATCCCCTTGATTGCCTTAGTATCCAAAAATCTATCGATCTCTGTCTTGAATATACTCAACGACTGAGCCTCCACAGCCCTCTGGGGTAGAGAATTCCAAGGATTCACCACCCTCTGAGTGAAGAAATTCCTCCTCATCTCAGTCCTAAATGGCCGACCCCTTTATCCTGAGACTGACCCCTGGTTCTAGACTCTCCAGCCAGGGGAAACAACCTCTCAGCATCTACCCTGTCAATCCCCCTCAGAATCTTATATGTTTCAAGGAGATCACCTCTCATTCTTCTGAACTCCAGAGAGTACAGGCCCAATCTACTCAATCTCTGCATGATCAATGCAAGATATGCTTTCCCAGATATAGAAGTGATATTTACTGCATTGGGCTGAACAGAGAGCCAAGAGTGTCGAGAGGTCACGAAGCTTTTTTTGAGGTCAGATTACGCTGAATGAGCAGAAACTATACATCAGCTGTCATCTCATTGACCTCTGCACTAGGGCCTCGCTCATTTACTATTGGTAGAGAAGTCCAAATACTCACTTACCCAAAAAGTCACAAAGTAATTCATTGTATGTGAAGAACTTTGAGACACTGTTCAAGGGCATGTTACACAGTGCGATATAAATGCAAATCTTTGTTTCAACTGAACTGTATCATCCTCAATGCAGAAAAGGATACGCTTTGCAACAACTGAAGTGCAGCCAAGGCTGGCGGCTTTCGTTGGTGTGTATGCAAGAAGGAAATCCTTTCTCATTAAACAGTTGCTGCTGAACTGCTTCCGTTGTGGTTTTCTATATCCTTGCACAGTGACTTATGGGTAAACACATCACACGGTTAATGCCCAAGGTCCAATCTGTAACCATGGGGGGGGGGTGGGGGGGATTTTGCCAGCCCTGGGGAGGCGGGACTGCCGGGAAAATGGCAGAATCTGGGGGCGGGTACCGAACCCGCTCCCAACCCGCCTCCGTGCCATCTTCCCGGGAGGCGGGTCTCCACGAGGCGGGTAGGGGATGACAGCCATTTAACTGCCTGTTAACAGGTAGTTAACAGGCAGTTAAGAGGCTTATCCCCATTTTACCCCTGCAAGTGCAGGCTTCCCGATGGCTGCGAACCTCGCCAGGGTCAGCGAGGCGAGCAGTGGGTCTGCGGGGGCGAGAGGGGTCGAAAAGTCCGCTGTGGAGGTGAGCGATGGGTGCAAGTGTGGAGAGGTAAGTATGAGAGGTGAGTGTAAAGTGTTAGAAAAAGTTTAATTACCTTTGTTTCTTCCTGCAGGCTTCAACCCTTAGGGATCCGGAGGTGCCTCATCTCAACGGCAGAAATGACAGAATGGCTGCTGCATTCTCAGATGCAGCAGCCATCTGATTTCTGCTGAGGAAAGAGGTTTGGTGAGTCTTCAGTACAAGGACTCACCTTAGAACAGAGATTGTCAGCATTTGACAGCTTCGCTAAGCTGTCAAACGCTGACAATTCATCTGTCAAAATTTTTTGACACATGAAATGTCATACGCTGACGTCCTCTGTCACCGGCTTTCCCTTAATTGGTCGGCTAAGCCCGCAGGTCGGGCTTAACAAGGTCAATCAAGGGAACGTAGTGTGGGTTGGCCGGACGTTGTTGGGGGCGGGACTAAAACCCGAAAACCAGCAGTCCCGCCCCCAACGCACCCCCATTGAGAAAATCCAGCCCCTGGTGTCAGCCGTGGCTCAGTGGGTAGCACGCTTTGAGTCACAAGGCCGCGGGATCCCACTTCAGAGACTTGAGCACAAAAATCTAGGCAGACGCTCCCAGTGCTGAGGGAGCGCTGCACTGTCGGAGGTGCCGTCTTTCGGATGAGACGTTAAATCGAGGCCCCGTCTGCCCTCTCAGGTGGATGTAAAAATCCCATGATACTATTTCGAAGAAGAGGAGGGGAGTTCTCCCCGGTGCCCTGGCCGATATCTATCCCACAACCGTCACCACTAAAAGACAGATTATCTGGCCATTATCACATTGCTGTTTGTGGGAGCTTGCTGTGCAGACATTGGCTGCCACGTTTCCTACATTACAACAGTGACTACACTTCAAAAGTACTTCATTGGCTGTGAAGCATGTTGGGGCGTCCCGAGGTCGTGAAAGGCGCTATAGAAATGCAAGTCTTTCTTTCTATTGCAGCCATTGCACTCGTGCCAACCATGGAAGACTCAAATAACTCAAACAGGAGTTAAATACTGAGCTAGAAATCAGACTTGGTGGGAACTTAGTCCATTGAGAGGTTAAGCTCCCAATCTGCACCTTTGATGTCGGCCGGTTTTTTTCTCTTCTCTTCAGGCTGCTGGATTTCTGTCGCACGTTGCCATTTTTATTTTCTATCATTACATTAAAATTTGATTGGTTTGACCTGACCAGTGAGAACAGTCAACCCAACAGGTGCCTGAAGGAGGAGAAGGGGCCAGAGAAATTAGCGGGGTGAGGGCTGAAGAAGAAAAAAGAGAAAGAAAGAGTAAGAGAAAAAAAGAGAAAAAGAGACCAATTAAGTACTTTTGAAGTGTAGTCACTGTTATAAAGTATGGCAGTCAATTTGTGCACAGCAAACTCCCACAAACAGCAATGAGCAGATATAAGAACATAAGAAATAGGAGCAGGAATAGGCCACTTGGCCCCTCGAGCCTGCTCCGCCATTCAATAAGATCATGGCTGATCTTGGGCTCAAAGCCACTTCCCCGCCTGCTCCCCATAACCCTTCACTCCCGTATCTTGCAAAAATTTGTCTATCTCCATGTTTTTAATGACCCAGCCTCCAGGGGCAGAGAATTCCACAGATTTACGACCCACTGAGGGAAGAAATTCCTCCTCATCTCAGTTCTAAAAGGGCGACCCTTTATTCTGAAACTATGCCCAGTTTTTTTTATTGATGCTGGTTGAGGGACAAATCTCGGCCAGGACACCGGGGAGAATGCCCCTGCTCATCTTCAAAGTCGCGCCATGGGATCTTTTACGTCCACCTGAGAGGGCAGACGGGGTCTCGGTTGAACGTCTCATCCGAAAGACGGCACCTCCGACAGTGCAGCACTGGAGAGTCAGTCTGGATTTTGTGCTCAAGTTCCTGGAGTGGGGCTTGAACCCACAAACTTCTGCCTCAGAGGCGAGAGTGCCACCCACTGAGCCACAGCTGAGATTGGGGGGGTGGGGGGGGAAAAAAGAGACCAGGGTGTGAACAGACCTACATCTCCCGTGAATTAGAAACTAACAGACCTATGCTTGACATGAATAGTTATAATGTCACAGGACTAACAATTACACTTTTACCACATCATGCGGGAGCAGAGATTATGTGGGTTATACGCTATGCTGCTCCTGACCACTTCAATGAGATAAAATACCACATTATCAGATTCTTACATGCAAGCTAAATCTTATTACAAGCTGGCTAATTACACAGAGGCACAAAGACCCAGCCAGAAACTAGCAGTACAGTACACAGCTTATTATATAAACTGCCTCAAAGCAATGAAAAGGGTGGTGGACCTTCTAATAATCTTTGAACTGAGCCTCTGGTGAGATGTTACCTGAATCTTTTTGACACCACAGAGTTCCTTCTGCCATCTCAGCACGGAAACGGACGAAACAGGGAAATGGAGATGGAGGGAATACCCAGACGCAATACAATTTTTCTCTGCCTCCAAAGGGCACTTTTCCTCTGAAGAGCAAGGATGTTCTAACCAAGTACTGGTAAGGCACAATGAGCTCATCCAAAACTCTGCTGCCTAACTCGTATCCTAACTCGCATCAAGTCAGGAGTGTGATGGAATACTCTCCACTTGCCTGGATGAGTGCAGCTGCAGCAACACTCAAGAAGCTGGACACCATCCAGGACAAAGCAGCCCGTTTGATTGGCACCCCATCCACCACCTTAAACATTCACTCCCTCCACCACCGGCGCACCGTGGCTGCAGTGTGTACCATCTACAAGATGCACTGCAGCAACTCGCCAAGGCTTCTTCGGCAGCACCTCCCAAACCCGCGACCTTTTCCACCTAGAAGGACAAGGGCAGCAGGCGCACGGGAACACCACCACCTCCAAGTTCCCCTCCAAGTCACACACCATCCTGACTTGGAAATATATCGGCCGATCCTTCATCGTCGCTGGGTCAAAATCCTGGAACTCCCTCCCTAACAGCACTGTGGGAGTACCTTCACCACACGGACTGCAGCGGTTCAAGAAGGCGGCTCACCACCACCTTCTCAAGGGCAACTAGGGATGGGCAATAAATGCTGGCCCTGTGGTCGCTGACCTACATTGGCTCCCGGTCCGGCAACGCCTCGATTTTAAAATTCTCATCCTAGTTTTCAAATCCCACCATGGCCTCGCCCCTCCCTATCTCTCTAATCTCCTCCAGCCGCACAACGCCCCCCCCCCCCACCCCGAGATCTCTGCGCTCCTCCAATTCTGTCCTCTTGAGCATCCCCGATTTTAATCGCTCCACTATTGGCGGCCGTGCCTTCAGCTGCCTCGGCCCTAAGCTCTGGAATTACCTCCCTAAACCTCTCCGCCTCTCTCTCCTCCTTTAAGACTCTCCTTAAAACCTACCTCTTTGGCCAAGCTTTTGGTCACCTGTCCCTAATATCTCCTTAAGTGTCAGCTGTGGCTCAGTGGGCAGCACCCTCGCCTCTGAGTCAGAAGGTTGTGGGTTCGAGTCCCACTCGCGGGACTTGAGCACATAAAGCTAGGCTGACTCTCCAGTACAGTACTGAGGGAGTGCCGCACTGTCGGAGGTGCTGTCTTTCAGATGAGACATTAAACCGAGGCCCCGTCTGCTCTCTCAGGTGGACGTAAAAGATCCCATGGCACAATTTCGAAGAGGAGCAGGGGAGTTATTCCCCTGTGTCCTGGCCAATATTTATCCCTCAACCAACATAACAGAAAACAGATTATCCGGTCATTATCACATTGCTGTTTGTGGGAGCTTGCTGTGCGCAAATTGGCTGCCACGTTTCCCACATTACAACAGTGACTACACTTCAAAAATACTTCATTGGCTGCAAAGCGCTTTGAGACGTCCGGTGGTCATGAAAGGCGCTGGAGAAATGCAAGTCTTTCTTTTTTCTTTCTTATGTGGCTCGGTGTCAAATTTTGGTCGCTAACACTCCTGTGAGGCACCTTGGGACATTTCACTACACTAAAGGTGCTCTAGAAATGAAAGTTGTTGAAAAGCTTAATTTTCTCCCCTCGCCTGGAAACTTACATATATTAACACTTCAAAGATGGGAGGCATTTTCTGATGTAATTCACTTAGGAAATAGAGACATCAACATCACTGCAGAAAACACCAGCCAGGCCACAGGCCTGTGTGGAAAGGTGGGTCTCTTTGCACAGTTTTGCAGAGCGTATTTTCCTACATAAATACAAAGCTATTGGTTTATGTGACGGGATTATTAGCATGATTATCACTATTTCTTTAAACAAAAAATATTCACCTCTACCAGTGACTCAGTGCTGAAGTCACCATTCCTCAGCCTTAAGATCCCAGGTTCCGACCGTGGCCTGTGCTGAGTTAGCTGGGGCGGTGATGGGAGTGCTTCAATTGCCCGCAACATCCCTCGGTTAGAAAGAAAGACTTGCATTTCTATAGCGCCTTTCACGACCACTGGACGTTCCAAAGCACTTTACAGCCAATGGAGTAATTTTGAAGTGTAGTCACTGTTGTAATGTAGGAAACGCGGCAGCCAATTTGCGCACAGCAAGCTCCCACAAACAGCAATGTGATAATGACCAGATAATCTGTTTTTAGTGATGTTGATTGAGGGATAATTATTGGCCCCAGGACACCGGGGAGAACTCCCCCCTGCTCTTCTTCGAAATAGTGCCATGGGATCCACCTGAGAGAGCAGACGGGGGCCTCGGTTTAACGTCTCATCCGAAAGACGGCACCTCCGACAGTGCGGCGCTCCCTCAGTACAGCACTGGGAGTGTCAGCCTAGATTTTTGTGCTCAAGTCTCTGGAGTGGGTTAGGGAAGGGGAAATAAAGTCAGTCAGGATACTTGCTTCTGATTGTTGGCCAGTGATCGTGGGGAGATCAGGTGTGAACAGGAGCAGGATCAGGGTCAGATGTGATTCCCTCCACAGTTGGATAGTTTGCTGGTACAAGCCTCAACAATTTGGTTGGTAGTGCATCGAATTTATCAGGGCCAGCGCGCTCTCTTGGACTAGTATCGGTCACCGAGGGAGGTTGGAGAGGAATTCCCAGATTTCCCCCCCCCCCAAATTGGCCTGGGTTTTTAATCTGGATTCTTGCCTCTCCCAGGAGATCCCATGGTTTGGGGTGGGGTGGGGAGTGTATATAATGCGAGAAACAAGGTATGGCAATTGTGTGTGGGACAGGCTGGGTGGACCAGAGGGTCTTTACCTGTCCGTCATTGACCATATGAATAAGTGTTGAGGTACCAGACCCCACCCACCGTGGGAGTTCTGGAAGAGATGGGGAGGAAAATTAGAATTAATTTAAACTCCATTTACTGTTTAGGATCACAAAAATAAATATGGATGAATATTTATAAAATGAGATTCACTGGGAAAGTTGCAACTGGGAGACCAGCCATAAAGTAGAGCGAGATTTTGTTTAAATGAATGTTTGAACTTGGCATAGGGCAATGTTAACATTGGAAAGTCCAAACTGAACATGGGGCCGGGCAAGGGGTGGGTGGGGTCGCCCCTTCTTTCAATTCTGGTATTTGCTTTGCTGCTGGCGGAACATTTATCGAAACCACGTGTTCAAAATCATGAGGGGTCCCGACAGAGTGGATGGGGAGAAACTGTTCCCATTGGCGGAAGGGTCGAGAACCAGAGGACACAGATTTAAGGAGATTGGCAAAAGAACCAAAGGCGACGTGAGGAAAAACTTTTTTTACGCAGTGAGTGGTTATGATCTGGAATGCACTGCCTGAAAGGGTGGTGGAGGCAGATTCAATCACGGCTTTCAAAAGGGAGTTGGATAAGTACCTGAAGGGGAAAATAAATTTGCAGTGGGACTAGCTGAAGTGCTCTTGCAGAGAGCTGGCACGGGCTAGACGGACCAAATGGCCTCCTTCTGTGCTGTAACCATTCTATGATTTTATGAAACCTTTAATGCCTCCACCTCACGAGGCACGGAAGTTGGGGTAAAACATGGACCTTTTTCTTTTTAAACAAAAGATTTGTGATGCTTGGTTTACACTTTAGAAATCTCCAGACAGTGATGGTTCCCGTGTTCTTCTGTTAAATTTATCATCCAATTTTGATTTTTTTTAAATAATAATGTTTTATTCATTCACGGGATGTGGGTGTCACTGGCAAGGCCAGCAATTATTGCCCGTCCCTAGTTGCCTTTGAGAAGGTGGTGGTGAGCCGCCTTCTCGAACCTCTTCAGTCCGTGTGATGAAGTTGCTCCCACAGTGCTGTTAGGGAGGGAGCAACGTTCCCTGTTATTTTTATTTTGCGTGCGCGGCCTATTCCAATTTTTGCATCCTGCAGACTGGCTGACTTCGGTCTGGATCTAACCAGTTGCTTAATTGCAGCATTGATACAGGACAAAACGGTATCTCTAAATCCTCAAACTGGTGCATCATTACAGGGCTGCCATGGCCACAATCAGGCAGGTGGCAACCCCCATGTTAACTTCAAAGTATGTCCAGAATAAGCTCTTGTCTTGGAGTATCTAACTTTTAATTTTAACTCTATTTTTTTTAAAGAAAAGTCTTTTATGCATTCCTGTAATTAAAGAATCCTATTCTTTAATTTTGACTGCACTGAAGCTTTTCAAACTAATCACTGGAGTACTTAATTTTCAGCAGAAGTATCTACTTTATCGCAGGAAGTCTGGAAATTGTTGCTTCCTTCAACACTGGAGAGAATTAAAGAGTATTTAAAAGGGCTTTTGATTTAACCAGATAGATTTTTTTTTATAAAAAGCTTTAATTTAATCTTAATTACAGTGTGCAGGTCCTCCCTTTCAGAAAGCTATATAACTATTTTTGGAAGGTTTTTCTCTTTCTTTTTTCATCCCTGCCCCCCAGCAGCGCACATGTCTTATCTGGTCATCATCACATTGTTGTTTGTGGGAGCTTGCTGTGCGCAAATTGGCTGCTGCCTTTCCTACATTACAACACTTCAAAAAAATACTTCATTGGCTGTGCAGCGCTTTGGGGCGTCCTGAGGTGGTGAAAGGCGCTATAGAAATGTAAGTTCTTTCTTGGCCAATTCTGGAGGGTTGGTAACTCCCCACTCGAGGCGCTTTACTTTCTCGAGGTTTTGGAGAGTCCAGTTTAACCTGACTATCGTCCCTCAACCCCGCTGAAATACACGGGAGTTGACTTCTGAAGTGAGACGCATCAATAGGTTACACTTCTGAACCAGAATGAGCGACCTCTAAACTGGTCTGATGAGTTCAGGTGGGAACAGAGCGGTGCGCTCCTTTGAAAGAGGGGACGGGGCGGGGGCGGGGGGGGTGGGGTTGGGGGAAGGACACGTATTAGTGCTGGTGACACCGGGCTCCTTGCTTCAGGCAGAAACAGCAACAAGGTCTTTGCGTTCTGTCTCATCTTGTATCCCAACTCCTCGCCTTGACCACAAGTCTGCTCTTCGAGGAGAACTGGTGGAAACCGGCTTAAAAATGGGAGCACTTGGGAGATATAAATGAGCCTTTTCTGATCACTGACTATTCTGGCAACAAGCTTTGAGGATCAGGAGACAGCGGTAACATCATTCATACCCCGACATGATATTTAGGAGGAGTAAAAATGCATTGCTGAATTCCACATAGGCCATTCCATGAAGGCCCTTGAGAGGGTGCAGAGGAGATTTACCAGAATGGTTCCGGGGATGGGGGATCTTAGCTACAAGGACAGGTTGGAGAAGCTGGATTTGTTTTCATTAGAGCAAAGGAGGTTGAGGGGTGATTTGATAGAGGTGTACCAGATTATGACAGGTTTGGATAGGCTAGACGGGGAAAGGCTGTTCCCACTAGTTGATGGTACAAGGACTAGGGGACACAGATTTAAGGTTTTGGGCAAGAGATACAGGGGGGACGTGAGGAAAAACTTTTTTACGCAGCGAGTGGTGAGGACCTGGAACTCGCTGCCGACGGAAGTGGTGGAAGCGGAGACACTCAATGTTTTCAAGGGGAGACTGGATAGGCACTTGAGGGAAATAAACTCGCAGGGCTACGGGGATATAGCGGGGGAATGGGACTGACTGGATTGCTCTACAGAGAGCCGGCACGGACTCGATGGGCCGAATGGCCTCCTTCTGTGCCGTTATGACTCTATTTAATTGGCTGCGAAGCACTGAGAGAGAGCCCGAATACCTGATACGACGCTGTATAAAAAGGACGTACTGAATACGGCTTAATTGTATTAAGGCGCACTGGTTGTATACAAAAGAACTAGAGGGGAAATGAGGAGACATTTTCTCCCCCCCGCCCCCAACACACGGAGAGTTGTTAAGATCTGCAACGCACGACCTGAAAGGGCAGTGGACTCAGATTCCACAGGAACTTCTCAAAAGGCGACTGGACATGACCTTGATGAGGACTAATTTGCAGGGTTATGGGGAAAAAGCTGGGGTGTGGGACCGACATCCCCCCCCCCCCCCCCCCGTGAGCCGCACTGTCTCCTGCGCGGCCTGCCTCCCCCAATGCGTGGACCATTCCAATTTTTGCACGTGTACAACGTACCATCCGGTGAGCGGCCTGCGCGGGACCTTGCAGACGGCTGCGCGGCCGCACAGCTTAGCGGGAATGTAGTGTGGGACTAATGCGGCTCGCACTTTCAACGAGCCGGCACAGGCAGGACGGGCCGAGTGGCCTTGCTTCTGTGCTGTAAGATTCTATTCTATGACCTCTTCCCCGTATAACCCTAATCCTAACACTGCCCCTCCCTCGACTACACGTCAAAATTAATTTATTTATTGGAAAAGTGCTTTAGGACATCCATGAGGATGTGAAAAAATAGACTTATATTTTTTTTAGGGAAACCTTTCACGACATCCCAAAGCACTTTATAGGCAATTTCAAATAGTGCCATGGGATCTTTAACATCCACCTGAGAGAGCAGATGGGGGCCTCGGTTTAACGTCTCATCCGAAAGACGGCACCTCCGACAGTGCGGCACTCCCTCAGCACTGCACTGGGAGCGTCAGCCTGGATTATTGTGCTCAGGTCCCTGGAGTGGGACTTGAACCCACAACCTTCTGACTCAGAGGTGAGAGGGCTACCCACTGAGTCACAGCTGACGCTGTAACAAGTGCTATATAAATGCTAGTCTTCCTGTTACACATTCTGCAGCCAAAAACCAAATCCCAGTGTGGGTGGGTGGAACTAATTACAATGACAATAAATCACACACCTCAAATCGAGGTTATCAACAACCTTTGATAAACTGGTTCATGCCACCATCAGAACTTCCTTGAGATTATTTTCTAATGTCAATCCCAGCCATTAACATTGCAAATTATATCAAAAGTAAACAACATTAAGTTTCTGACCAATTTCAACTGGTGTCGCAAGTAACATAGAAACATAGAAACATAGAATCTAGGAGCAGGAGTAGGCCATTCGGCCCGTCATGCCTGCTCCACCATTCAATATGATCATGGCTGATCATCCAAATCCAGTACCCTGTCCCTGCTTTAATCCCCACAGTACACATATCCCACCCTACCCCCGTAACCCCACGTATTTAATTCCCCCTAACATATCCCATCCTATCCCCATAACCCCTAACACTAAGGGTCAATTTATCATAGCCAAATCAACCTAACCCGCACATTTTTGGACTGTGGGAGGAAACCGGAGCACCCGGAGGAAACCCACGCAGACACGGGGAGAATGTGCAAACTCCACACAGACAGTCACCCGAGGTCAGAGGTAAGGAATGCTACAACTGTCTTCTCTCTGACCCTTGGCCAGGGAGGGAGAAAATACATCAGCCAAGATTTCCAATACAGATTGCTATCCAGTGCCCAACAAAAACAACAACTTGTATTTATATAGTCCCTTTAATGTAGTAAAATGACCCAAGGCACTTCACAGGAGCACAATTTGACACTAAGCCATGGAAGGAGAAATTAAGATAGGTGACCAAAAGATTGGTCAAAGAGGTAGGTGTAAGCAATCTTAAGGAGCCATGATGTGGAGATGCGGTGTTGGACTGGGGTGGGCAAAAGTGAGAAGTCGCACAACACCAGGTTATAGTCCAACAGCTTTATTTGAAATCACAAGCTTTTGGAGCGCTGCTCCTTTGTCAGGTGAAGTGAAGAAATACATATGGGCACAGCATATATAGACAGAGAACAATGCCTGTGCAGAGAACAATGCCAGACGACTACAGTTAATCTTTCTAACTGCCCTTTATCACACCTCGGCAGAGACAATCATGGCAATCAAAGGTGTAATGTTTTCCTGACTGACCTGGTTGGACACCATCCACACCTTTGATTGCCGTGATTGTCTCTCTGCCGAGGTGTGATAAAGGGCAGTTAGAAAGATTAACTGTAATCGTCTGGCAGTGTTCTCTGACTATTTATGCTGTGCCCATATGTATTTCTTCACTTCACCTGACGAAGGAGCAGCGCTCCGAAAGCTTGTGATTTCAAATAAAGCTGTTGGACTATAACCTGGTGTTGTGCGACTTCTCAATCTTAAGGAGGAGAGAGGTGTAGACAGGCAGAGAGGTTTAGGGAGGGAATTCCAGAGCTTAATGCCCAGGCTGCTGAAGGCATGGCTGCCATTAGTGGACCGATGAAAATCAGGGAAAGTGCAAGAGGCCAGAACTGGAGGAACGCAGAGATCTGGGAGGGTTGTAGGGCCGGAGGAGGTTACAGAGATAGGGAGGGGGGGGGGGGGCGAGGCCATGAGGGGAGCTGAATAAGAGGATGAGAATTTTTGAAATGGAGGAATTGGTGGTCCGGGAGCCAATGTCGGTCAGCGAGCACAGGGGGATGGGACTTAGTGCGAGTTAGGGCATGGGCAGCGCTTGAAAGTGTGCACGGGCAACATCAGGCCTTGCAATACCCTCTCCCTCCACTTGGAGACTCACCTTCTAGATAAACAAATGGAGAATGGCCACTTGGGCGCGGTACCAGAAGGCACCTGAAACCCTTAGAACCAGAGCTCAATTAGTCTGAGGGATAGGAACAGGAGTAGGCCATTCAGCCCCTCAAGCCTGTTCCACAATTTGCCTACAGTCTGAACACAGCTATTGTACAGCAACAACTTATATTTATATAGCGCCTTTAACGTAGTTAAACGTCCCAAGGCGCTTCACAGGAGTATTATCAAAAAAAAAACTAAATTTGGCACCAAGCCACGCAAGGAGATACTGGGGCAGAAGACCAAAAGCTTGGTCGAAGAGGTAGGTTTCAAGGAGCGTCTTAAAGGAGGAAAGAGAGGTAGAGCGGGGGACAGGTTTAGGAGGAAATTCCAGAGTTTAGGACCTAGGCACGACCGGCAATGATGGAGCAGTTAAAATCGGGGATGTTCAAAAGGCCGGAATAGGCAGAGCGCAGATATCTCAGGGGTTGGGGGGGGGGGTGGGCGGGTGGTGTTGTGGGGCTGGAGAAAATTACAGAGATAGGGAGGGGCGATGCCATGGAGGGATTTGAAAACAAGGACGAGAATTTTAAAATCGAGGTGTTGCTTAACCGGGAGCCAATGTAGGTCAGCGAGCACAGGGGGTGATGGGCGAGCGAGACTTGGTGCGAGTTAGGACACGGGGCAGCCGAGTTTTGGATGACCTCGAAGGAGATATTACAACAGGTGACCAAAAGCTTGGTCAAAGAGTAGGTTTTAAGGAGCATTTTAAATGGAGGAAAGAGAGGCGGAGAGGTTTAGGGAGGGAATTCTAGAGCCTGGGGCCCAGGCAGCTGAAGGCACGGCCGCCAATGGTGACGCGCAAGTATGTTCCCTATAGATTGCCTAAAATTGCTAGACAGCCTGGGCTTGTCTAAGCAAGCAGTCTGAAAACGTATTTACATCATGCCCTGCCCTCAGCTCTCCAAGAGTGACAGACACCAACCATGGCTTTAGGGTGTGAATACTATCACTTGGATGAAGTACCTTGTCCCGGCTGGACAACAAACACACTGCAGATTAGCACTACTACAGCAACAGCTTAACAATCTGTTACTGCATTTCACACCCACCCAGTGAAGTATCAGCACTAACATAAATAGAAAGAAAGAAGAACCAAGGGTCTTGCATTTATAGAGCGACTTTCACAACATCAGGGCTTCACAACCAATGAATACTTTTTGAAGTGTAGTCACTATTGTAATGTAGGAAACACGGAGCCAGTTTGCGCACAGCAAGCTCCCACAAACAGCAGTGTGATAACGACCAGATAATCTGTTTTAGTGATGTTAATTGAGGGATAAATATTGGCCCCAGGACACCGAGGATAACTGCCCTACTCTTCTTCGAAATAGTGGCCGTGGGATCTTTTACATCCACCTGAGAGAGCAGACGGGGCCTCGGTTTAAGGTCTCATCCGAAAGACGGCACCTCCGACAGTGCGGCACTCCCTCAGCACTGCACTGGGAGTGTCAGCCTAGATTTTGTGCTCAAGTCTCTGGAGAGGGACTTGAACCCACAACCTTCTGACTCAGAGGCAAGAGAGAGCTACCCACTGAGCCACAGCCAAGACCTAATAAACAAACTGTAGTAAATGAGAGAACGTTAGCACTATTTCAAGAATATATCATTGGCATCCACGCCTTGGCTTACATTCCTCCCTCAACCACTGAACAAAAACAGGTTAACTGCCCATTCACCTCATTGCTGTTTGCGGTACATTGTTGGTCCAGAATGGCTTTGCCAATGTTAACATTCGCTGCACGCCCAAGTACTTTGTCGTGTGAAGTGATTCGAGAGACCGCCATGCGTAAAGGTCCTATATAAATGCAACTATTATTTATTATGTTCATTAATTGTATTCCTTGAGGTCGACAGCACCCAGGTAAAGCTGCACAGCGACTATAATTACTAAACTCGTCGAGCACATTCTGTCTGTGGCTGACGGCAGCTCTTTGGATTTTCCACCCCCTTTGTTTACAGATGATGCCAAGAAATTCCACAACTAGGACATTCATTGCAAGACAACATGAGCTGACATAAACAGACTGGAGTAGTTGTTAATATTCTATCTCTCATCGACTAGACTCCAAACAGACAACAACGGCTACGGGTAAACAAGGCTGGTGACAAGTATTACATCAGTGGTGACTGGGTTAATGGTGATGGGAGTCCTCCCTCCATGCTTGGCTCAGCTGGTAGCGGACTCTTGGGCCAGAGTGTTGTGGGTACGAGCTCCACGCCAGGGTAAACCAGGCTGACACTCCAATGCAGCAGCGAGATAGTTGCACTGACAGAGGTGCGACAAAAGCAGAACTTTTGCCCTATGTCTAAGAGAGGAAACTTCTCGTTATTTTTTATATGGACTTAGATAGATATATCGGCCATTCCTTCAACGTCGCTGGGTCAAAATCCTGGAACTCCCTCCCTCACAGCACTGTGGGAGCACCTTCACCACGCGGACTGCAGCGGTTCAAGAAGGCGGCTCACCACCACCACCACCTTCTCAAGGGCAACTAGGGATGGACAATAAATGCTGGCCTTGCCAGCGATGCCCACATCCCATGAATGCATATTTTTAAAAAAGGAACTCTTCTGGCTTAGTGAGAAGGGAGGAACCAATACATAAAAAACTGTCCAGAGACTCTATGTTCTAACCATGTGGTATGGTAGCCTGGGAGTTATGCTACTGGACCAGCAACCCAGAGGTCACGAGTTCAAATCCCATCATGCCAAGTGATGAAACCAAATTCAATCAATCAATCTGGTAATTTGTGGAGTGGCACCAGGAATAGCAAACGTGAAAGTGGTTGGATGGATACAAGAGGTTCACTAATGTTCTTCAGGGAAGGGAGTTAGCCACCACTACATGCGACTCCAGTCTTAATGCCCTCAGGAGGACATCTGAGACGGGGCCTCGGTTTAACATCTCATCTGAAAGACGGCACCTCCAACAGTGCAGCGCTCCTTCAGTACTGCACTGGGAGTGTCAGCCTGGATTTTGTGCTCAAGTCTCTGGAGTCTTCACTTCGTGGGGAATTAGAATCACTGGAGCCGTTCCAAGCTGGATCCTGGGGCAGGAAAGAGAAGCATAACTCATTGGCTAACAGCGCTATATAGCCAGAGCCTTTGAAGAGCCACATCTGGAAACGCTCCATAATGACCCGACAGGCACGCTTATTTATTTATCCCCCAATTTGAGAACCTCTTGCTCCCTTGGGGTTGGAATGACCTGCCCACTCGTCTCCTCTCCCAGTCCAGTTCAAACTGCAAGCACTCACAGCGTGTACTGTGATGAGCAACAAGTAATGACAGGCCGTACGTAGACACTGAAAGCAAGCGGAACTGCGAATCACTGCAAGTGGCCATTACATCGCTTGTCGTGTGGTTTTGGGCATCCCATAATCTCAACCCTGAAAAAGAAAAAATCACAAAGCCGATGGCTGTGGATGCTGCTTCAATTTCCGCTCTGAAGCGGAGACTGAGATGGCCATTAAATTCCCTCAACCGCTGAACAGTCTCTAATTACAGCCAATCCATTAACTAATGGTTCCGAGTGGTCCCTTCTCTCCAACCTTCAAAAATGGAAATGCTTGTGATGATACCAGGGATGAGGGACTGGTGTTATGTGGAGAGACTAGAGAAGCTGGGATTGGTTCTGCTTTGAGCAAAAAATGTTAGAATCATAGAAACTTACAGCACAGGAGGAGGCCATTCGGCCCGTCGAGCCTGTGCCGGCTCTTTGACAGAGCAGTCTCGCTCAGTCCCACACCCCCCGCTTTTTGTCCGTAACCCTGTCAGTTCCTCATCCTCAAGTACATTGGAGGTTAATGGGGGGATTTAAGCGAGGTGTTTTGACAGACTAGATAGGAAGAAACTGTTTCCACTGGCGGAAAGGTCGATAACCAGAGGACACAGATTTAAGATCATTGGCAAAAGAACCAGAGGGGGAGAGGAGGAGAATTTTTATGATCTGGAACGCGCTGCCTGAAAGGGCAGCGGAAGCAGATTCAACAGTAACCTTCGAAAGAGAATTGGATAAATACTTGAAGGGGGAAAATTTGCAGGGCTATGGGGAAAGAGCGGGGAACAGGCACGATGGGCCGAATGGCCTCCTTCTGTGCTAGAAGATCCTATGTTGTAGACTGCATCCTCCTCAGCAGCCCCACACTGTTGCACAAATCAGTTTAATCTTGGCTAAGCTCCATTTCACTTTTAGACAGTGATTTGGCAATGAATAATTCAACTTGACTCATTCCACTGGGCTGACTGAGACAACAGAGACCAGGAGACAGGTATACTTTAGGGAGGGTCCCAACACTATCTTGGTATGCCTGTTGATTTTAACCCCTCCATGCTATTGTTCTTTTGTGTTGCCAAAAAAAGAGAGAAATTCGTAGTAGCTAAGGGGCCATCACCTAAAGTGCTCAGCTCCAGCCCAAGACGTCTAAAGTGTTTAAAACTAATTGGCACTTTAGCATCTCCTTTGCCCTGAATTGAAATCAAGATCCAGAAGCTTAAAAAAAAAGCTGCCAGAGGAAGGAGACTACAGCAAGAAAAACGAGAAATACAGCATGGTCACGGAGGCAGCTGGCATCCAGCAGCGCTAAAAAAACAAGCCAACACCTGCCTCAGATGGCACAGAGACCCACATCAAGAGGTGGCATCCCCTGGCACAGGAGGCTAAGCAGGTCAGTGGTGGCAACATCGACACTAGACGTCGCAGCCCACCAACCTTGTTTGTTTCCCCGGTCCACGCATACAACAACAACAACTTACATTTACACAGCGCCTTTAAACGTAGTAAAACATCCCCGAGGTGCTCCACAGGAGCGTAAATCAGACAAAAAGTGGGCAGCGAGTCAAAGAAGCAGACATTACTTGGACATATACCTGAAAAGGAGAAGTTTGCAGAGCTATGGGGAAAGAGCAGGGGGGAGTGGGACTAATTGGAGAGCTCTTTCAAAGAGCCGGCACAGGCACGATGGGCCGAATGGCCTCCTTCTGTGCTGTATCATTCTATGTTGGCCTTTATTTCAAGGGGGTTGGAGTATAAAAGCAGGGAAGTCCTGCTACAACTGTACAGGGTATTGGTGAGACCACACCTTGAGTACTGCGTACAGTTCTGGTCTCCTTATTTAAGGAAGGATATATTTGCATTGGAGGCAGTTCAGAGACAATTCACTCGGTTAATTCCAGAGATGAGGGGGTTGACTTATGAGGAAAGGTTGAGCAGGCTGGGCCTATACTCATTGGAATTTAGAAGAATGAGAGGTGATCTAATTGAAACATATATGATACTGAGGGGGCTCGACAAGATAGATGCAGAGAGGATGTTTCCCCTCGTGGGGAAATCTAGAACTCGGGGGAATAGTTTCAGAATAAAGGGTCGCCCTTTTAGAACTGAGATGAGGAGGAATTTCTTCTCTCAGAGGGTCGTAAATCTGTGGAATTCTCTGCCCCAGAGAGCCTGTGGAGGCTGGGTCATTAAATACATTTAAGGTGGAGATAGACAGATTTTTGCAAGATAATGGAGTGAAGGGTTATGGGGAGCGGGCAGGGAAGTGGCTTTGAGCCCAAGATCAGCCATGATCTTATTGAATGGCAGGAGCAGGCTTGAGGGGCCAAGTGGCCTATTCCTGCTCCTATTTCTTATGTTATGATTAGGACAGGTGACCAAAAGCTTGGTCAAAGAGGTAGGTTTTGAGATGCGTCTCAAAGGAGGAGGAGAGAGGCGAAGATGTTTCAGTGTTTTTTTTGTAGGTGGTGGTGGTGGGGGGGGCGGTGTGGTGAGGAAGAGCATAAAAGGTAAAGTCATAAAACGTTATGTGACAGCGACCGTACTTACACAAGACCAAATATCTGCAGTCGTTTCAGTTTTGCTGCTGGAGCTCTGAGTTTCAATGTAAAAACCAGTCAGGTTCAGACCCTCCATCATCCACTGACAGTACCAGTGCTTGTACAACACGTGAGCAAGCTCGACTGAGCGGGGATTCCTGCAACGCTCCCTGTGCAGGTAAACTTATAAGAACAGGAGGAGGCCATTTAGCCCCTCGAGCCTGTTCCGTCATTCAATGAGATCATGGCTGATCTGTGACCCTATCTCCATATGCTTGGGTGAGGCAGAGAAAGCAGTGCAGCATCCATGAAACTGTAGCCCAGTGAGAATCAGGGCAGGGCATCTACATCCCCGAAATCTACACCTTCATCTATGTACCGTTCAAAATGATTAGGAGTTTTCTGATAGGGTAAATAAGGAGCGCCAGTAACCAGAGGACACAGATTTAAGATAATTAGCAAAAGAACCAGAGGGGAGATGAGGAGAATTTCTCTTCTTTTTTTTTTTTACACACAGCGAGTTGTTCTGATCTGGAATGCGCTGCCTGAAAGGGCAGTGGAAGCAGATTCAATAATAACTTTCAAAAGGGAATTGGATAAATACTTGAAGGAGAAGATTTTGCAGGGCTATGGGGAAAGAGCAGGGGGGAGTGGGGCTAATTGGAGAGCTCTTTCAAAGAGCCAGCACAGGCACGATGGACTGAATGGCCTCCTTCTGTGCTGTATGATTCTATGATACGGGAAGTACATTAACCCTTGCCTAAACCTTAGTCACAGGCAACACTGAGATGAGGAGGAATTTCTTCGCTCAGAGGGTCGTAAATCTGTGGAATTCTCTGCCCCAGAGAGCCGTGGAGGCTGGGTCATTAAATACATTTAAGGTGGAGATAGACAGATTTTTGCAAGATAAGGGAGTGAAGGGTTATGGGGAGCAGGCTCGAGGGGCCAAGTGGCCTATTCCTGCTCCTATTTCTTATGAACACAAACAGGAGACATTGCACAACAGTATATTAAACCACTCACATTATAGGTACATCTTTGCACAATGGGGGGAGGAGATATATATCTGAATGTGACAAACAAAGTTTTCGTAGAACAGTCATATGGGATTAAATAACCCTAGTTAGTAACATTGTAGATTAGTTACGAATTAGCAGCTCACCTGCTGCTGAAACCCTCAGCCATGCCTTTGTTACCTCTAGACTTGACTATTTCAACGCACTCCTGGCTGGCCTCCCTAGTTCTACCCTCCGTAAACTTGAGGTGATCCAAAACTCGGCTGCCCTGTGTGCTAACTCACACCAAGTCCCGTTCACCCATCACCCCTGTGCTCACCGACCTACACTGGCTCCCGGTTAAGCAGCGCCTCGATTTAAAAATTCTCATCCTTGTTTTCAAATCCCTCAATGGCCTCGCCCCTCCCTATCTCTGTAATCTCCTTCAGCCCTACAACCCCCGAGATATCTGCGCTCCTCAAATTCTGCCCTCTTGAGCATCTCTGATTATAATCACTCAACCATCGTTGGTCATGCCTTCTGTTGCCTGGGCCCTGAGCTCTGGAATTCCCTCCCTAAACATCTCCGCCTCTCTTTCCTCTTTTAAGAAGCTCCTTAAAACCTACCTCTTCTGCCCAAATATCTCCTTATGTGGCTCGCTAATGTTTCCCACATTACAACAGTGACTCCACATCAAAGGTACTTCATTGGCTGTAAAGCGCTTTGAGACGTCCGGTAGTCGTGAAAGGCGCTGGAGAAATACGAGTCTTTCTTATTTCTTTCGGTGTGAAATTTTGTTTGATAAACGCTCCTGTGAAGCACCTTGGGACGTTTCACTATGTTAAAGGCGCTATATAAATACAAGTTGTTGTAGTATATATAGAATTATTTAGTGATTTGATTTGATTCTAAAGTCTCTTTCCTTTCTCCTATAGCAAGAGAAATTTACAAAAGGCCGAGCGGTATATACACCCTGAAATACGATACCGTGCGCCGTACAATCCTGAAAAAAACACCAAGTATTTCTCCTTATCTTTAATACATTATTGCCGGACCTCCCCGCCACCCCCGAACTCCTTAACAAAGTTACACACTCCATAATACAGTATCAGACCACCACTGATCGACAGAGAGGTTTAAACCCGAGAGATAAACAGACACACAATATATCAACACCCTCCCAAAAAAAAAACGATCAATAAAATCTAAATCTCAGCCCCCCAAAAAAGGAATCTTTATCCCTGTTCGCCTGGTTGCTGTTTGTCAGAATGGGACTGATCTGCCCCAAACATTGTTACATCTTCAAAGTATTCAATCAGGGTGTAACAAGAGTATCCGAATTGCATCTCTCTCAACAAAACAAACTCAATTGCATCCCTGTCCGCCCCAATTGTTGTTGTTGGTGCTGGTGGTGGTGGTGCTCCCTTGGAAGATCTCACCTCTCTTGGATGGCGAACCGTCCTGGACCCTGCGGATTGCTGGACTCCCCTGGCCAAGCGCTGCCTGCCCGGGACTGGAGAAACCGACAGCCGGTCGCTTTTTGTTTGTCAGTTTCAGCCCCACAAATACTTTTCTCCGCCTGTGGGAGGAGTGCGGAAGCTGTCAAAGCGCATGTGTGCTGAGCTATTCAACAAAAAACATGTTGGTTGAAGACTGGGACTTGTAGTTTCTATTGGGGGGGGGGGGGGTTTCTTAAAGTAACAGTGTCCCGGGTATTTCCCACCCCCGAAAAGGCACAGAGAGTTTAGGAATTGTAGTAACTCACCCGGAAAGTTAGTTCAGTTCTCCCCCGCCTCAGTGCTGAGTCAAGTGAAATACTGCAGTTAGCAGACCAGGCAGCATCGGTGTAGAGAGAAACAGAGTTAACGTTTCAGGTGGAAGACCCTTCTCAGATGAAAGGTCTTCGATCTGAAACGTTAACTCTGTTTCTCTCTCCACGGAAGCTGCCTGGCCTGCTGAGTTTTTCCAGCGTTTTCTGTTGTTATTTCGGATTTCCAGCATCCGCAGTATTTTGCTATCGAAATACTGCAGTTGTTGGAAATCTGAAATAGAGAAGAGAAAATGCTCACAGGATAGGCAGCGAATGTCTCCTTCTTTGCCTCCCTGTCAATCTTTTCTCTGATTAGAACATAAGAATTAGGAGCAGGAGTCGGCCATTCGGCCCCTCGAGCCTGCTCCGCCATTCAATAAGATCATGGCTGATCTTCCACCTCAACTCCACCTTCCCACACTTCCTTGAATCCTTTGGTATCGACCTCTGTCTTGAATATACTCAACGACTGAGCCTCCACAGCCCTCTGGGGTAGAGAATTCCAAAGATTCACCACCCTCTGAGTGAAGAAATTTCTCCTCATCTCAGCCCTAAATGGCCAACCCCTTATTCTGAGACTGTGACCCCTGGTTCTAGAATCCCCAGCCAGGGGAAACATCCTCCCTGCATCTACCCTGTCAAGCCCTGTAAGAATTTTGTACGTTTCAATGAGATCACCTCTCACTCTTCTAAACTCTAGGGAATATAGGCCTCGTCTACTCAATCTCTCCTCATAGGACAATTCCCCCATCCCAGGAACCAGTCTTAAGCTCCTGTGAAGCGCCTTGGGATGTTTTACTACATTAAAGGTGCTTTATAAATCAAGATGTAAAATAAACCTGGAAGTAAAACACTGGCATCAGTAAAAGTGACCATGAAGCTGTCGGATTATCATTAAAAAACCCAACTGGTTCACTAATATCCTTTAAGGAAAGGAATCCTACCGTCCTTACCTGGTCTGGCCTATATTACCGGCAAGGACCTGTTGGGCCGAATGGCCTGTTTCTGTGCTGTAAATACTATGTAACTATATGTGACTCCAGTCCCACAGTAACATAGTTAACTCTTAACTGCCCCTCTGAGGTGGCCTAGCAAGCCACTCAGTCGCATCACCACCTACTCAGGGTAACAAGGGGTGGGCAATAAATGCCAGTGACACTCACATCCTAAAATTTTTAAAAAACTTGCATTTCTACAGCGACTTTTACGATGACTGGACGTCCCAAAGCGCTTTACAACCAATTAAGTACTTTTTGAAGTGTGGTCACTGTTGTAATGTAGGAAACATGGCAGCCAATTTACGCACAGCAAGCTCCCACAAACAGCAATGCGATAATGACCCTGATAATCTGTTTGAGTGATGTTGTTTGACGGATAAATATTGTCCAGGACACCAGGGATAACTCCCCTGCTCTTTTTCGAAATAGTGCCATGGGATCTTTTACGTCCACCTGAGAGAGCAAACGGGGCCTCGGTTTAACATCTCATCCGAAAGAGGGCACCTCCGTCAATGCGGCGCTCCCTCAGCACTGTACTGGAGAGTCAGCCTAGAGTTTTGTGCTCAAGTCTCTGGAGTGGGGCTTGAACTCACAACCTTCTGACTCAGAGGCAAGAGTGCTACCCACTGAGCCACGGCTGACACACACATTGTATATATATATTATTCATTCCCAGGTTGTGGGCTGAGTGTATCTGTATATATTGTGTGTGTCAGCTGTGGCTCAGTGGGTAGCACTCTCACCTCAGAGTCAGAAGGTTCAAGTCCCACTCCAGACATTTGTAGTGCAAAAATCTAGGCTGACATTGCAGTGCTAAGGGAGTGCTGCACTGTCGGAGGTGCCGTCTTTCGGATGAGATGTTAAACCAAGGCTTTGTCTGCTTCTCTCAGGTGGACGTAAAAGATCCCACGGCACTATTTCAAAGTTATCCCCGGTGTCCTGGCCAATATTTATCCCTCAATCAACATCACTAAAACAGAGTATCTGGTCATTATCACACTGCTGTTTGTGAGAGCTTGCTGTATGCAGATTGGCTGCCGCGTTTCCTACATTACAACAGTGACTACACGTCAAAAAGTACTTCATTGGCTGTGAAGCACTTTGGGTCGTCCGGTGGTCATGAAAGGCGCTATAGAAATGCAAGTCTTTCTTATTTATGTGTAAAACAAATGTGTTACCTGTTGAAAGCATGTGGGAGCAGCGACAGTATCCAGCAGACTGCAGGTTGTTACACTGTTAACTGTTAAATTGTAACTAGGGGCAGAGCTACAAGTTACAATGGGACACATCCTGATGGCCCCAGGGACTCACCGACTCAACATTACAGACAAAATGTAACATCATGTCTATTGCCAGCAAGGGGAAGCCTTATTTTGAAAGGTGCCCCGTCAAAGTGGTGGCTGCGAGGAAGGAAGAGAGCTTAGGAGAGAAATAAGGGATAAGAGGAGCTGGAAAATACCAGGGAAAGAGAGTGAGAAAGGGGAGGTACCGGCATTTATAGTCTACTGATTCATGGTAATTTTCCTCATTTAAAAAGAGAATTATCCAATCATTTCAATTTAGTAACAGAACACAGCAAAGTGTCAATTTAGTGCTGAAAAAATTTGAATAAGGTGACTTTGAATTGAGTAATCTTGTTAACAGTATTTTTTTTATTCAAGGGCAGCATTTATTGTTCACCCCCAGTTGCCCTGAGAAGGTGGCAATGTTCCCTCTGATTTTTATTTTTGGTGCGCGGTCCCTTTAAATTTGCTGCACGGTATCTTTTTCAGTGTCACAGCTGGCGAGCGGCCTGCGTGGGACCTCCCGATCGATGCGCGGCCGCGGGGAAACGTTGGTGGTGGGCTTTCTTCTTGAACCACTTCAGAGGGCAGTTAAGAGTCAACCACGTTGGTGTGGGACTGGAGTGTGGGGCTGCAGGGTCAATAACAAGAGGTCACAGACTTAAGGTGATTGGCAAAAGAACCAGAGGCGACACGAGGAAAAACCTTTTTACGCAACGAGTGGTTAGGATTTGGAATGCACTGCTTGGTAGGCTGGTGGATACAGATTCAATAGTAGCTTCAAAAGGGAATTGGAAAAATACTTGAAGGAGAAAAAATTGCAGGGATATGGGGAAAGAGCGGGGGAGTGGGACTAACTAGATTACTCTTCGAAAGAGTCGGCGCAGACTCGATGGACCAAATGGCCTCCTTCTGTGCCGTACTATTCTATGATTCTAAGAGTCACATATAGGCCAGACCGAGTAAAAACAACAGGTTTCCTTCTCTAAAGGTCATTAGTGAACCAGTTGGGTTTTTACGACAATCCGACAGCTTCATGGTCACTTTTACTGATGCCAGCTTTTTATTTCCAGATTTAAAACAAAACTGAATTCAAATTCTCAAATCTTCCAATTCTCTTTAGCTGTCTTAGTTAAACAACTTAAAGAGGACAAATGTGAGAAGTCGCACAACACCAGGTTATAGTCCAACAGCTTTATTTGAAATCACAAGCTTTCGGAGCGCTGCTCCTTCATCAGGTGAAGTGAAGAGATGTATATCGGCACGGCATATATAGTCAGAGAACACTGCCAGACAATTACAGTTAATCTTTCTAGCTGCCCTTTATCACACCTCGGCAGAGAGATATCACGGCAATCAAAGGTGTGGATGGTGTCCAAACAGGTCAGTCAGGAAAACATTACATCAAAGACAATGAGGTGGGGTCACAAAGGGTCAATGTGGCAGATGCTGGGGTCTGTATGGAAAACAAAAAACTTTTTTTGCTGGAAATCACAGCAGGTCCGGCCGCATCTGTGTAGAGAGAACAAGCCAACGACGACTCGAGTCTGGATGACTCTACGTCAGGTGGGGTTACATGTAGCGTGACATGAACCCAAGATCCCGGTTGAGGCCGTCCTCATGGGTGCGGAACTTGGCTATCAGTTTCTGCTGGACGATTTTGCGTTGTCGTGTGTCTCGAAGGCCGCCTTGGAGAACGCTTACCTGAAGATCGGAGGCTGAATGTCCTTGACTGCTGAAGTGTGCCCCGACTGGGAGGGAACACTCCTGCCTGGCGATTGTTGTGCGGTGTCCGTTCATACGTTGTCGCAGTGTCTGCATGGTCTCGCCGGGGCATCCTTTCCTGCAACGTATGAGGTAGACAATGTTGGCCGAGTCACATGCGTATGTACCATGTACCTGGTGGGTGGTGTCCTCACGTGTGATGATGGTATCTGTGTTGATGATCTGGCATGTCTTGCAGAGGTTGCCGTGGCAGGGTTGTGTGGTGTCGTGGTCGCTGTTCTCCTGAAAGCTGGGTAATTTGCTGCGAACAATGGTCTGTTTGAGGTTAGGCGGCTGTTTGAAGGTGAGTAGTGGAGGCGTGGGGATGGCCTTAGCGAGGTGTTCGTCGTCATCGATGACATGTTGAAGGCTGCGAAGAACATGGCGTAGTTTCTCCGCTCCGGCGAAGTACTGGACGACGTAGGGTACTCTGTTGGTTGTGTCCCGTGTTCATCTTCTGAGGAGGTCTATGCGATTTTTCTGCCTTGGGACGTTTTACTACGTTAAAGAGGCCCCGTCTGCTTTCTCAGGTGGACGTAAAAGATCCCATGACACTATTTCGAAGAGGAGCAGGGGAGTTCTCCCCAGTGTCCTGGCCAATATTTATCCCTCAATCAACATCACTAAAAAACAGATTATCTGGTCATTATCACATTGCTGTTTGTGGGAGCTTGCTGTGCGCAAATTGGCTGCCGCATTAATTACATTACAACAGTGACTACACTTCAAAAAGTGCTTCATTGGGACATCCTGAGGTTGTGAAAGTCGTTATATAAATGCAAGTCTTTCTTTCTCTAGCACTTTACCATCTTCTCAGGATGTCCTAAAGCTCTTCACTTCACTTCCAATAAATTCGTTTTCAAATACAGCCACTGCTGTTACCGTAAGCAAGCGTGGCCTGCCAATTTGCACACAGCAAGATCCCGCAAATAGTAAATGAGATGAATGACCAGTTAATCCGTTCTTCGCTTGAGGAAGGAACGTAGGCCGGGACGCCGGGAGAACTCTTTGCTCTTATTCCATCCACCTGAACAGGCAGATGTGGCTTCGGCTTCTCGTCCAGTCCCTCAGTGCTTCACTGCAGTTCAGCCTCGATCTGGTGCTCCAGCCTGGAGTGGGGCCTGAACCCACTGCTTTCTCATTCAGAGCTGAGAGTGCTGCCAACTGAGCTGAGAACGAGGGAAAGAGCAAAGAGAGTGAGAAATGGAGGAAATAAAAGACAGGCTGAATTGACGTCGCCTATTTTGCCACCCAAAGTCAAAATTACCCCCAGTGTGTGTTAAGAAGCTGCATTGGGTTGTCTTCCAACCACATTGCTATCACCCTCTCAATGCCCTACTCACTCAGTCCCCTGCCCCCTTAATGCCCTACCCACTCAATGCTCTGTCTGCCCATTGCCCTGTCCATTCAATGCCCTGTCCGCCCAATGCCCTGTCCGCCCATTGCCCTGTCCGCCCAATGCCCTGTCCGCCCAATGCCCTGTCCGCCCAATGCCCTGTCCGCCCATTGCCCTGTCCGCCCATTGCCCTGTCCGCCCAATGCCCTGTCCGCCCAATGCCCTGTCCGCCCATTGCCTTGCCCACTCACTGCCTTGCCATTGTCTGGATTTGGATTTGGCAAAAGAGGGTAACCCTCTAGCCAGGGGTCTGGCTACCAATTGCTATCCAGCAACCCCTTCTGGAAGTGCACCTGTGTGAATGCCGTGAGAGAACAGGATTAGGATTGGGATTGGCTGTGATTCCCCCGTCCCTCACTCTGGAATAGCCTGCTCACACTTACTATCTAGACTTACACGTTGTTCGAGGTACTGGAGGGCCACCACCAGCCATACCACCACAGGCAAGGAAATACACACAAAAAAACAAGTCATAATGACGAACATCTCCTCATCATAAAACAAGGAAGTGAAAGAAAAAAAACTTCTATTTTAAGCAACAGACTTTTTTCTCTGGTTTATATTTGAGAAATGTCTGCACAGCCCATTCAAAAAGACTGGACTGTTACAAGTGTGCAGATTTGTAATTAAGGAGCGGACAGTGTCTTTTGATCTAAAGATCAAAGGGTGGGTCTCACTGGTTGACCGATGATCACTGAGCGATACTTGGATCTCCACAGACTGAAATGTGTTTTCTTTGCTGTGTATGATGTGAATTACATAATGCATTCGCCGCTCTATTTGAATGCAGCATATTTAAATGTAAATCCCTACTTCAAAGGAATGAAGAGGTTAAAAATTAGAGATCCAAACCATTCAAGATGCTTTTGAAATTCTACATGTGAACAGCAAAGGGACTCTGTTATTTGAACTGCTTGAAGTATTACATTACAATATATTATTGTCACATTTTAAGGGTATTCCTGTGGATCTAGCAGACGATTCGTGCCGTTAAACCGAGGCCCCGTCTGCCCTCTCAGCTGGATGTAAAAGATCCCACGGCACTACTTCAAAGAAGAGCAGGGGAAGTCCTCCCCGTGTCCTGGGCCAATGTTTATGCCTCAACTGACATCACTAAAAAAAACCCCAGATTATCTGGTCGTTAATCTCATTGCTGTTTGTGGGAGCTTGCTGTGCGCAAATTGACTGCCGCGTTTCCCTACATTACAGCAGTGACCACTCTTCAGAAGTACGTCATTGGCTGTGAAGCGCTTTGGGACGTCCGGAGGGGACTAACAAGGCAAGGGAATACACAATGAATGGTAGGACCCGAGGAAGGACAGAGGGTCAGAGGGACCTTGGTGTGCATGTACATAGATCCCTGAAGGCAGCAGGACAGGTAGATAAGGTGGTTAAAAAGGCATATGGGATACTTATATTCTATGCCTCGGCTAATGAAGGCAAGAGCAGGGAGGTTATGATGGAGCTGTACAAAACGCTAGTTAGGCCACAGCTGGAATACTGTGTGCAGTTCTGGTCGCCACACTATAGAAAGGATGTGAAATAACAACAGAAAACGCTGGAAAAACTCAGCAGGCCAGGCAACATCCATGGAGAGAGAAACAGAGTTAACGTTTCAGGTCGAAACCCTTCGTCAGAACTGAGAAAAGAGCAGGAAATGAAACAGATAAAAATGCAAGGGGGAGGGAAAACTATGGTAAGTAGAGACATTGAGAGATGCTCAAGGCAAGACGAGATGGTAATGGGACAGGTTAAGAAACAAAAGATGAAGTGTGAAATGCTGGCAGAATGAGAGACAGCTGCCGTAGGGGGAGAGAGAGATAAAAAGGAAAAAGGCACGAACCAAAAGGGTGGATAAAATGTATACATATGTGGTGGGGGCCTAGGTTATGATCTGAAATTCTTGAACTCGATATTGAGTCCGGAAGGCTGTAAAGTGCCTAAACGAAAGATGAAGTGCTGAAAGAAAGGATGTGATTGCATTGGAGAGGGTGCAGAGATTATTCACCAGGATGTTACCTGGGCTGGAGCGCTTCAGCTATGAAGAGAGACTGGACAGGCTGGGGTTGTTTTCCTTAGAGCAGAGAAGGCTGAGGGGGGACCTGATTGAGGTGCACAAAATTATGAGGGGCATAGGTAGGGTAGATAGAAAGGAACTTTTCCCCTTAGTAGAGGGGTCAATAACCATGGGGAATAGTTTCAAGGTAAGGGGCAGGAGGTTTAGAGGGGATTTGAGGAAAAACTTTTTCACCCAGAGGGTGGTTGGAGTCTGGAACTCACTGCCTGAAAGGGTGGTAGAGGCAGGAAACCTCACAACATTCAAGAAGCATTTAGATGAGCACTTGAAACGCCATAGCATACAAGGCTACGGACCAAGTGCTGGAAAATGGGATTAGAATAGACAGGGCTTGATGGCCGGCACGGACACAATGGGCCTCTTTCTGTGCTGTATAACTCTATGACTATGAATAAAAAAAACCCTCATTATAGACGTACTGATTATATCATTTGTCATTTGCCTCCCATTGCAAAGTTGATAGGATAAACATTTTACTAGACCATTGCTTAGACTATAAGCTGCCAAAGAAATGCAACGACTAATGAACTCCAACCTAACCCAGGAACATAGGTTGGGGGCTGTGGTGATGTCGGTGGGACAGGTACTGAGGAAAATCCATTGCGGGGAGATTTCAGTCGAACAGAGGCATTTTCTTAAGCAACAGTTGGCCTTCGCCTCCTGTGTCAAATCAGTTAAAGGCTGTAGTAGGGAATGAAACTGCGACAATGGCCAGCTTACCTGAGGAATGCTTGTATTTGCTTCTCAGTCAGCTGTGGCTCAGTGGGCAGCACCCTCGCCTCTGAGTCAGAAGGTTGTGAGTTCAAGTCCCACTCCAGAGACTTGAGCACAAAATCTAGGCTGACACTCCCAGCGCAGTGCTGAGGGAGTGCTACACTGTCGGAGGTGCCGTCTTTTGGATGAGACGTTAAACCGAGGCCCCGTCTGCTCTCTCAGGTGGACGTAAAAAATCCCATGGCACTATTTTGAAGAAGAGCAGGGGAGTTCTCCCCGGTGTCCTGGGCCAATATTTATCCCTCAATCAACATCACTAAAAAACAGATTATCTGGTCATTATCACATTGCTGTGTGTGGGAGCTTGCTGTGCGCAAATTGGATGCCGCATTTCCTACATTACAACAGTGTCTACACTTCAAAAAGCAGCTCATTGGCTGTAAAGTGCTTAGGGACGTCCAGTGGTCGTGAAAGGCGCTATATAAATGCAAGTCTTTCTTTCTTTCAGTTATGGGGTGTGTCCAATGTGATCTGGTCGAGTCTCTGTTTCATAGGAACAAGAGTAGGCCATTCAGCCCACCCCACCCCCGAACACTGCTCCGCCATTCAATGACTATCATGGCCGATCTCTACCTCAACTCCATTTGTCCACATTTGCTACGTATCCCTTGGTAACCTTACCCAACGGAAATCTATCGATCTCAGTATCGCTCCCTACCCATCCACACATGGAGGCTTAAGGCCAACAGCCCAGACACACTGAGGTTACACATCTGGCCCGTGACAGTCAACCCTGCTGCAGTCAACTGAGTTGACATGTCGCAGGTGAGGCTTTCATCCCCGTGTCTGATGGCAAATGCCGATATCATCACCGGGACGTAATCTCTGGTCCCCGGCAAAGTGGACACCAGCAGCCACTGGGGCATGGTAGATAGACTCTTCATCCCAAGGAGCAAGACTATAAATTTGTGGAGCACCAAAAGTGTAGCACTGTACAACTGGGCCCTGGCAGGACTAGAGTAAAAGAAAGTCTTGCATTTATATAGCGCCTTTCACAATCTCGGGACGTCCCAAAGTGCTTTGCAGCCAATGCGAAGAGGAGCAGGGGAGACGGGGCCTCGGTTTAATGTCTCATCCGAAAGACGGCACCTCCGACAGTGCAGCACTCCCTCGGTACTTTTGAAGGGTAGTCAGTGTAGGAAATGCGGCAGCCAATTTGAACGCAGCAAGCTCCCACAAACAGCAAGGTGATAATGACTGAATAATCTGGTTTTTTTTAAAATAATGTTGGTTGAGGCATAAATCAATAATCTCTATCATTTCCCGTGAGCAGAAAATGTATCCTTTAATCTACAAGAGCAAAATAAAGTATATATAGATACACAAGGCTCGATTTACTCCCAGCTAAACTTAGACAGTGAAGGGACTGCTGAACCTGTCACAGTGCTGCTCCCGTTTTAGAATTGCTATTGGGGGTAACTTGAAAACTGATCTGCAGAAACATTGGTCGATTTTAACTCCCCACCCTGCGAGAATGGTGGGTGGGGGTTAAGATCAGGCCGAGCCCAATGGTCACTCTGAAACCCGCCCGCCGATATCTTAAAATCACTTACTTTGAAGTAGGTCGAGGATCCCGCTGCAGGTGAACGAGGGCCTAATTTAAGACGACTTGCATTTCTATAGCGCCTTTCACGACCTCAGGACGTCCCAAAGAGCTTTACAGCCAATGAAGTGCTTTTTGAGTGTTGTCACTGTTGTAATGTAGGAAACGTGGCAGAAATTTGCGCACAGCAAGCTCCCACAAACAGCAATGTGATAATGACCAGATAATCTGTTTTTAGTGATGTTGGTTGAGGGATAAATATTGGCCAGGACAGCGGGTATAACTCCCCTGCTCTTCTTCAAAATAGCGCCATGGAATCTTGTACACCCACCCGAGAGGGTAGACGGGGCCTTGGTTTAACGCCTCATCCGAAAGGCGGCACCTCCGACAGTGCAGCACTCCCTCAGCACTGCACTGGGCGTGTCAGCTGGATTTTTGTGCTCAAGTGTCTGGAGTGGGACTTGAACCCACAACCTTCTCATTCAGGCACCAGTGCTACTACTGAGCCAAGGCTGACTCTAAAGGCGTCCTTTTTCTTCTTTCTCTTCCGATTGCGGCCGTGTGATCATTCCCGCCGGCCTACGCACCATTCCGGGACACTGACCTCAATTATTCCAATGTGACCCTTACGTTAAAATCAGCCAGGGCTTCGTTTCATTCATAACTAACGTGTGCGCAGTCCGCTTCAGGGCCCCCCCACGCACCCCCCCTTTTAAATCGGGGCCAATATTTCAGTGAGCGAGTCATGATCAATCTATGGAACAGGCTCCCTAGGGAGACGGTGGAAGCAGTTAGTGTTCATTCATTCAAATGCAAATTAGATTTCAGAAACTAACATTCTGGGATACAGTCTGTGAGTAACTTGAGACTTGACATGCGAGTGTAACATTGCTCGGGAGCTGACTTTGGACCCGTGGTTCCCAAAGCTCTCCACCACTGGGGGTTTTCCTCGCCTCATGTCTGGGTCTGTTGTAGACTCATTGATGGAGATTGATTCCCGTGATTAGTCAACAGCTCCCATTATCGTTGTATCGTGCGACCACCAGGATGGCAACAGGTGAACTGAGGGTCTTTCAGGAACATCGGAGCAGGCGTAGACCATTCAGCCCCTCGAGCCTGCTCTGCCATTCAATGAGATCATGGCTGGCCTTGGTTCCATGTCCCTAAATAGCCTTTGCCGAACAAAAATCTATCGATCTCAGTTTTGAAATTTTCAATTGACCCCCAGCCTCAACAGCCTTTTTGGGGGAGAGTGTTGCAGATTTCCACCACCCTTTTATGTGAAGAAGTGCTTCCTAACGTCACCCTCTGAACAAGCCTGGCTCTAATTTCCTAGCAATTGCTGTGTTCCTGCTGTAGGCTAGCGGGGCTCCACTGCGGAATACAGAGAACCGAGTGCAGAGAAACACAGATGCAACTGCCTGGGTTTCCTTGCACAGCAAGAGGGGGGGCTTTGACCCCACCACACATCGACAGGCACACATTCTCCTGGGTCTCCAATGCCGTCGCTCCCTGTGGGCTTCGAGGCGTCTGTACTGTAACCGTGCAGCCGGTAGTCAGGCAACCAAGCGTCTCTTGCCTGCTGTAATATTAAAAGGGCCTCCTGCCTATACTTATCTCTCTGGCCTTTAATCCCAGCCCCCAAACCAGGACGTTTACCCAGAGATAAAAAGAAACATGCTGCTCATCTGGAATAAAAATAGAAATGCAGAAACGGTAGCACAGTGGTTATGTTACTGGACTAGTAATCCAGAGGCCTGGACTAAAGATCTGGCGATGCAAGTTCAAATCCCACCACGGCAGCTGGGGAATTTAAATTCAGTTAATTAAATGAATCAGTAATGGTGACCATGAAACTACTGGATTGTCATAAAACCCCATCTGGTTCACTAATGTCCTTTAGGGCATTAGTGAACTGGTCTAGCCCTATATGTGACTCCAAACCCACAGCAATGTGGTTGACTCTTAACTGCCCTCTGAAATACCCTAACAAGACACTCAGTTGTACGCACGGGCAATTAGGGATGGGTAATAAATGCTGGCCTTGCCAGCGACGCCCGCATCCCCTGAATGAGCTAAAAGGAAAAACTGGCCACTTGATCTGATAACATCTGAGAGAAACAGTTAGTTAACGTGTAGGGTGACCTTGGCTGTTCTGCTTTCAAGGCCTCTCTGGAAAACACGACCTGAGCAAATCTTTCGTTGAGAACAGTTGGAGAGGCAGAGAAATCTCTCTCCTTCTTGAGTGAGTGCCAGTCACTCAGCGCGACAGACTAATAAAGTGAGATTAGCCCGTAAACAGGGGCCGATGCTAGATTTATTATTTTCCATATTACAGGCAGTGTTTCTACACGAGTCTTGCCAACACTGGTGGGAAGCATCCTTGTAGGTTTGATCACGCGATGTTCTGACCACGTGACGTCTGACCTTGCGACACCTGATCATGTGACATTCACAACGTGATATACGATGACGTGACGTGTTACTGCATTTACCGTATAACGGTTGGGTCCGCTGGAGTTGAGTGTTTTTGCTCGTGGTTTCAGGCCAGCAGCTGTTGTACGAGAAGTTCCAAGAACCAGGAGGCGGGTCGTGAGCGAAGGGGGGAGACCGAGGCGGGGGGGGGGGG